>UELU01147197.1:97522-170073 GCA_900490025.1 Megastigmus dorsalis
GGGGGGGGGGGGGGGGGAGAGAAAGTTGTATATTGCGAAAATATGACGTGGGATGTATATCAGTCGCCCTCGAATTTACACAGGAGCCGCTCGTAAAAATCGACGCGTATAGCCTCCGCGCCCTTTTTTCCCGCTGCACACACATTCTCGTGCGTCTGCGCACGAGATTTTTGAATAATTGCTGACGACCTGGAAAAAAAGTTTGCAGTGAGAGGAAACTCTTTTCTCTATGAATGACTTTACACAAGTTACCGAATGGATATCGGCGATCGAAGGAATATTGTAGGAGACCATAATTTATTTTTCTTTTCACCCTACTTGAAATTGTCAAAGCTTATTACTTCTTGCATTAGCTCTTTCCCATATTAAAAAAAATATACTTCGAAGTTTTATGTGTACTGAATTAGGATAATATAATAGTAAACAATCAGAAGCATCAAATTAATTGCATTTCCACATCGAACGAAGACTAGCAAGGTTGATAATTTTTCTTTCCATGGTATTATTCTTCATCTTTGAAATATAAGTCATCTTAGCTGTCGATATCTTCTTTTCTGAGAGATATGAATTTTTTAAGCAGTAGGACACGCGTCTCTTTAGAAACACGAAAGTCAAAGAATCGTAAAAAGAGAAACTTTAGGAGTAAAAGGTGTAATACCTTATATACAACGCTTTAAACTCTCAAAAGAAAACTAATTTTCTTAAACGCGAGTATTAAATCTCCCAAGACATTTTATTCCCCAAAATTTTATTTGCGAGCCAGCCTATGCCGCGATAAAAATATCGGTACACTATATAACTTTGAAATTTATATATTTACATTTGACAAATTGTCGAAAGTACGTTACATTTTTCATGCTTTATGGTGTCCTTTTGAAATAGAAAAAGTTTAGTTTTCAAAAGGATGTGGAGACTAGGGATACTTTGGCACAAATGTCGCAGAGGCTTATAAAATAGAGTGGACTGGAAAAAGTGTGACAAGAAAATAACTGACCATTAAGCTGAATAAAATATTTATTTAGCTGCCTCTCGTTTCGATTTGTAATTTTAAAAAACTTTGGCAATATATTGCAAAAGTCTCTTTCGCGTTCTCTTTATGGCTTTTACCTTTATTCTATTTCTTTCCGAGTTTTGTTATAATAATATTTTGCTTTTTCGTAGAGCTCTTTTTTTCGTACCGTTGAAAAGTATATTATTATTTAGTTCTTCGAAATTCGGATTCTTTTAAAAACAAATGCAATTCTCAATTATCGTATACATCGAACACACTCCAGTTTAAAGTTTTCGTGTAAAATGAATCGATGTTACATCAGCAGGAACTTCCCACGTGATCTTATACTCCATGGCTTATTGAAATTGTTTTCCATTAGCTAAGTAGCCTCCGCAGCTAGAATAAAAATACATCACAACCCGTTGCAATTCCGCGTAGCCGAGAATCTTGTAAATATTGTAAATCCCCGCGTTTACGACAATACTGGATTTTTACCAATAGCACCGCTAAAGCTGTTAAATTTAAACTTGCGAATTTACAAGCGGAACAATGAATCACAAGTGAATAATAAATGTGGATGAATTGAGCACTGGTTGAAATAAAATCGAATTATTTTCTGTAACAAGATACAAAATGGTACATTTAGCAGATTGGAAAGCAGCGTTCCGTTAAGTATACGAATCTCAGCAAATTAAGCTTCCCTCACACACACAATATACTATAATCAATAAATTTTATCAAAGCATAATCCAATCGATGAAAATGCCTTCTGTAACCAGAGCTGTATTTATAAATAAACGAGACACATTAAAATCAAGAAATAGCCAAGTAAAGTAACCCTGTACGAGAAACTGCAGCGGTGATCTAAACTCGTCGTCACATACAGCACACACACACATATATATATATATATATATTTATACGTCGTATGTCCATTTGGCCGAGAAATTCTCAACCCGACACTTTGCATCTTCATTCGGCCGGTAGTTCTCCTACATATAAAGACGCGCCGCCGCTCCGAACGACGGCGAGGCGTAAAACGGACGCGGCTATAGATAGATATATAGATACATGAGAGAGGGTGGGTAAGAGAGAGTGAGAGAGAAAGAGAGAGAGAGAGAGACAGTCAGAGGATTCACCGCCGGCGTGTTATATACATTAAACTCTCCTTGAACTCATCGAAAGCGATCCATATAAACGCTTCATGCTCGAGGGCGCGCATACCTACGTACGTAGGTACCATCTCCACATCCCTACCACTACTCCTCCTCCTCCTCCTCCTCCTCCTACCCCCTCGCCGCCTCTCCCCCTCCGGCCGACACGTTATCTCTTGACCTTTCGCCGATCATCCGCTGATTGCCTTCTATCCTACAGCCCACCCTCTCTTTCTCTCTCTCTCTCCCTGGCTCTATCTGACTTTGGCCATTCATCCGAGCTACATACTCCGCGCGTCTGTCTTTATCTTCTGGTTCGCTGTCTATTCGATTAATTCTGTCTATTTTTGATAGATCCAACGGAGAGATTCTCTGAGCTCCGTCTATGCCGCGCGAGCGCAGGTGTAATTTTCAAGGAATATCGCGCTTTAAATAATAGCCGCTCGATTCGAATAATTGGCTTTTATACCATCGTTATCTAGTTTCCACGGTCTCCGACCAACTTCGAAGAAATAATTCTTTACTTTCTTGATTGAACTTGATCGAGAAACCGCGTGGATCAAATTTGAAATTGCGCCTTAGAAAGTCCCGCGATTTACTTCTTTCCTAGATTCGTATGTCGATATAAAACTATAGAAAATAGAGTTTTTTTTTGAAGATAACATTTTGTATGCACTGTTGAATGGACCTGCCATTACGGAGTAGTACATTGATTATGCCGGAAAGCAAAGTAGAAAATTGCAATCTCATTACTTTAATGCTTTCATGCCCGCACATTATTACAAAAATTTAAGTATGATGGCAAATTATTTTGTTGATGTTTTTGTATTGTAGTAAGTATTTACATATATATATATAAATGAATATAAGCATAAGTAAAAGTAACGTCTCGAAAGGTATAAATAATTTATCATTGAATTATACTTTTAACTCATTAAAGATGTACATCCTTGGTAATTAGAACTTCATTTTAATTAAAATAAATATCGTCAACAAAAACATAAGAAACAAGGAAACAATTGTTGCACACTCCATGCAACCAAAAATTAAGTCTAGCAAAAAACCTCGTTTCTCTCTCTCCCTATTTGTTCGTCACAACACACACAAAGCAAAGTTAAATAACATGCAAACTTGGGTGGCGCTAAAAATGCGTCCGCAAAATTAGGGTAGAAACGCGAGATAGCGGAGATATCCGTCGTCGCCATATCACCCAAGGCTCGCGACAGAAAGAGAGAGATAGATAGATAGATATGAATTTATTTGCAAGTTTCTTACAAAATTGTAAAAGAGAGAGAGAGAGAGAGAGAGACAGGAGAAAATGTATAACGGAAAAGAGAGCAAGAGGAGAAGGAGGAGGAGGTGAAAGAAAAAGGGAGCGTACGAGAAAAGAAGCTGCACAAGTACGTGACTCACTCGAACCTTCAACATATACCCCGCGCTATTCGCCATCCACGGGAATTCCATTCGAACTCTTGCGATTATAGCATTTCCTCGTTCACGCTCCATTCTTCACGCGGACTCCGGCTCTCTCTCTCTCTCTCTTTCTCTCTCTCGGATGCCCGTTAATAATCTTGCCGCGCCTCGCCTCACTGCGCCGCTGTGTTTCTCCGCCGTTGAATTTATGTCAATGTAATGATAATGTTCCGAGATGCGAGTGCAATTCTAATAAGCTGAAAGGCTTCGCTCTGGAAATCTTTGAGGTTGTTGATGTAGTTCTGGACTAAGTGTTTTCCTAGAATCGATGAATATCTACATTTTTATCATTTTTATAACAAGAAAATCATCGCAGTCTTGGAACTTTGTTTAAAACAAAATTGTACTTAGTCAAAAGTAGTTTAGTAAGCATAAATCATGGTAAAATCAATTTCCACAAATACCCTTTTATTGATTCAATACTTTATTTATCTTTGTAAGTTTGTATATGACTTTATAATGTTTATTCTAAGAAGTAACGTTTGATACACCAATTGCGTTTGCTTATCGAAGCAATATATTTTCATAAAAGCATTTTAAAACACTTTTGCCGTAACAAGAACGAAAACACAGTATTTCACTTGAATAAGATCCAAACAAATATGCAAATACAAGCCCCGTGTTTTGTTCGCATTCAGGACTGCGTAAACAAAATTGATATCGCTACATATACACGGGAATGTTTAGCCATGAAATTCGCATCATTTATTCAGCGACGGGAAAAAAATTGAAACGCAAACAGGCGCGTTGCGCGCGCTCCCGACTCGAATATCCCTTAAATTTGATAAGAACTTTTGCGTGGGCTGCAAAAGGTGAAGAGCCGAAGATCACGTCGAAACTAAAGTTCCGGACCGAAGAAAAAGAGAAACGGTTTCGGTCTACACACCATCTCCAGGAGATGGATATAATAAATCTCCGCCTCCCCGCGCTTCTTTTCTTCATCGTCGCTGGCAGCAAAAAAAAATGCGAACTAGAGCGAAAGAGAGACAGAGTTAAGAAATGAGAAGAGGAAAAAGGTGATCCGAAATTATTCGGAAGACTAATGTAATTGACATCGTTTTTTGATTTGTTTATACTTTTACACTAACCTAACATAAGAAAGGTATCGTTAGCCATGGTTTGTAAATAGAGGATCAAAAATAAAGGCAGAAACCGAAGAAGAGAAAACAATGTGAAACGTAGAAAAACTTTCAGGCATTAGCAATGAAATGGGGATGAAAGGGAATGAAAGAGCAATCAATACCAGGAGCCAGAAATATGATAAGGGAATCAAAAGCCATGCGCTACTGCGCAGTTCGAAAGGAAAACGAATTTTCTTCCCCCTCTCAAGGAAAAAGAAAAGAGACAGAGAGAGAGAATGAGAGAGAGAGAGAGAGAGAGAGAGAGAGAGAGAGACAGACAGAGAGAGAGAGACAGAGAGAGAATCTCCTTGAGAGCAATTAACTGAGCAGCGAAAGAGCGATTACATGAACAATTCAAATAAAGTGAAGTACAATCGAGCGTACAAATGTCTGGTATAACGCGAAAAGCCTGAAAGCGAAGGGAAAGCGATGTTATCACTACTGTATTCTCTCGTTTTATGTTCTCAAGCTGCTCAGCGAAAATTTAATAATGAAATTGAATGATAGCAGCTTATCGGCATTAAGAGAGTAATAGCTAGTCCCTGACTCGAGCGGAGAATATTGCAACGAAGATTGATGTGTATATAAAGGAAAAACTCGTTGTTTATTTATGAAAATATGCTATTAGCAGCGCACCAACGCAGGTATTTTCTGCCTGTGCAATATTTAATTAAGTCATAAAACGTATCAAACAAACTATGTATCATGAATTATAGAGCTTGATTGATTACATCGAGGGTGATTGTTTTTATCCCTTCTTTCTTTGGATATTTAAAATATATAGCAAATTTATGTAATGAAATAGATCGGAACAGAGTTAAGCAGAGAAACTGAGAAGGAATTCAACATAGCAAATCATTTGCTGAAGTTAAATAATTGCATATAATTAAATTTCTTTTCCAATTTCCATTTCTTACCAGTTTCTAATTTTTCTTCAAAGATTTATATTTATGTAAAGTTAGACTTTTTCTTACAATATACCTGCAGCTCGTCTTGGACTTTTTTTTGTCAGTAATTTTAAAATAGTTCAAAAATAGAACCTTTTGATTCTTTACAATGGAACGCTTCTTGGGAAATTTTACCTTTCAACTTTTAAAAATTATAAGAACTCTTTCAGGTTCTTGTAATTTTATAGATAATATTTCCTTGAATCACGGTATCTCGTGAAATTTCATGAAGTTCGAAGAAAATTTAATCCGACAGGACTCTGAAGAATAATTATATACTCCTCCATTCGATCGCACTGATCAAAGTCAATCGCCGTTAAATTAAATTTTGCATTCATTTTAACTATCGAAGAAAGATTTAAAATTCTTAACTTTATAAAGTGCATCTTATTCCCTATCTGTAACTTTTGCAAATCAAGAAGAGTTGAAACAAATTTTCCAGAAATTCAAATATCCATCTTTCTAACTATTACTTTTTACACTCTTATTAAATTAGATTTTTAAAATTATAAATAACGACATCAGCGAAACTCGAATCCCAAATATAAGTCTGGTCCTAACACTACATTAATGACAGTGCGCCAAACGAATCTCGGCATCGGCCATCCAAAGTTTCGCGGGATTCGGGGATTCAATCAACCGCGAAGTTAATTTATTTCTCTATTTCTCCCTTTTCTAACAGTTTTCAAGCACTAAGAGAAACGAGAAAAAAGACCGTGGGCTCAGCATCTCCTGTACTTCGCCTCGTGGCTCCGTATACCTCAAATAATCAAATGGAGTTTGTAGTCTGTTTTTGATAGGTTTCGCGTCTCTCGCGTTTTTTTGCTGTTTTTAGGAAAAAAAAAGTACGAAAAGTTGCGCAGGACGAAGAAGGGAGCAGTGGCAAAAGTTTCTCGCGCGTTCGGATGTACAAGATGTATCGATTTCTTGCGAAAACTTTAATATAACCCCGCCGCCGAGCAAAGAAATAAAAATGGAATCACGTAAGTCTTCCTGCGCGTTAGTGTATTTTTTTTTGCAAAGTGAAATACGAGTTTGTATATTGATATTATTTTCTACGAAATCGGGAGAAGAATTAAAATTGGAACGATCGCACTATTAAAACTGATAATTATTCAAGTCAGAACACGTTCTTATAAGTGCATACATTGCATTTTGGTAATAACAGCAATGTTACCACGAAACGCAGATCGATTGATTGGGTGAAACCACGCTCACCTTATGGATCCTCTAATCTACATCATCAATCAAAAAATCCCCATAAACTCAAATGATTTCAGGTTAATCCTAAGAAAAATGTTATGCCCATCGTGCAGAGTACTACAATTCTTTGACACACATAGAGCAAGAGAGAGAGAGAGAGAGGGAGAGGGAGGGGAAGCAATACGAAGGGAACATTCATCCAGTTGGCGGAATGTCCAGCAAACCGCACATCAATAAATGCCAATTCGGCATCTCAAAAGCGGCGCGACCGCAAGGCCGGCGCACTCGCCACGCATATACAGGCTGCGCTGCATTAATCAAGCCGCGCGGACCTCGCGCAGTTTAAGGTCAACGACCGCTCCTGATAATAACCTCCACGCAACGGTGTATAAATACACAGACTGACACGACATCTCCCCGCGCAAGTATACGGCAGCCTTACTTTGAACGCAATCGTTTCCCAAGTAGATATCTTCAACTTCGAATGCAGTTCGCGTGTCTGTGTGTGTGTGTGTGCGCGCGTCCCAACCCCATCCCTGCCACGACTCCATGATAATCTGATTGCACGCCGCACAAGGTATGCCGCTGCAATTAGCATGATAATTTCGTGATTGGTAATTAAAGCATACCAATAGGAGCCTCCTCTCCCAACTCCGAGCTCCCGACAATGCAGGAGCGAACTGTGTCTGCTGCTGCTGCTGCTGCTGCTGCTGCTATTTCTCTCTCTCTCCCTCTATTGAATATTAGTGGGTCACGTTATAATTGTACAGCGGGCGCAGGGCCGCGATTGCACGTATAGCAATGGGACTACGTCGAATGTATAATATTGCGCGGGGGGAAGAAGAGCGAGAGGTGGAGAAGGGGGAGCGGGAGGGAGATCGCTTGTCGACTGGCGTTATTGAAGGATGACCGGACTGGATACTGGATATGCTGGGAGAACGAGCTTCTGGATGGGTGAGCTTGGAAATTCATGGCTACGGACTGATTACTGGGTCGCGGACCACCAGTTTGTGACAATGATCATTGTTGGAGAGGAGATTCCGTTATTAGCGCGGTATTCCTTGTAACCGATTTTACCGATTTTGGGATGCATTGTTTACAGTTCATGTCGAAAAACCAAGGGTATATGCAACGACCGACTAAAAGGATTGTTCAATTTCAACAAAACTGAATTCTATTAAGTATCACTTTGAATGTCATCTTTCGAATCTACAAACTTGCGGTGAACTAGGCTTCGATATCCATCGTTACAGAAAGTATATAAGGACTCTAAAAGCAACGCGTACGCAGATCAACATTCCATTCACGGGGGTTTCGGTCCAGCAAGTGCTCGCAGCCCGATAACATTGCGGAAAGTGGCTTAATCGCGCGCTCCACAATATGGATGAGAGAGAGAGAGAGAGAGAGAGGCTAGCGCTCGGCTGCTCGCGCGTTCTTGCGTCCTTATATCATACCGCGATGCAATACGTCTATACATAACACTGATTAATTAGCCGAGGCGGGTATATAGTCTCTCGCGAGCGAGCGTGCAGCCGTGCGCCAGACGGCCGATCCGTTAATCAAGCTATCGGTTTAATTAAACCAAGTGCGAGACTCTAGTGCTCGCGCTTTTTAACCAAATGCACTCCTCTCTCTCTCTCGCTCTCTTACGTGGGCTCGGGAGTCTCGTTTACATAACCATCGCAGCTTAATAATAGATCGCAACTTGCGGAACGGATGCTTTTGATTAGTCAATCGTGCGAATCGTACAAGTCGAGCGAATGATTCACCACAGAGGCACTCGTAGTATGTAGTGGACGACTTTGGCGAATCGAAACGTGAACGGGAGCGTTTTTTGCATTCTTGCTCCACCTTTTCAGTCTCGAGTTCGCCAAAGCTTTACCTATGTACTGGATAGGGGCTGAGCGAATCCTTATATACCCGCCATGAATTTATAACGATTATTATAATCCGCTGTATATCACTGGAGTGTATAATTAGATTTACGGTCGCGTCCAAGCTGTTTCTCTCCATCGAACCAGCTCGTGTACCCCTCCAATTAACACACGAGGCTTTTAAAGCAGACTCCATAATTGTCCTGCGAGAATATAGAGGGTCGAATAAGGCCTAGCGATTATCCGAACACACACGAAAAATTGCGTAGCGTACACCAGGTAGGCGGTATCAAACTAGGGTTACATTGTCCAGGGCAACGACGAACACAATGCAAGCTGATCCCTAAAAGGGATTAGAGCAATTCCCATATCCCTTTAATCGTCGTGAAAACTGGGTTAGCCGGTTATCAAGTCAATATTTATGAGTTTAGCGCGCGATTCTCGGTGGAGGCGGGGGGGGCGCACGTGATACACGTAATACACGCGGACGCGTGGAAGCCCAGAGTGTGTACAGAGCAGTCAGGAGGGCTTGCGCTCGGTTGGAAGGGAGCGAGCGAGCGCAATAATAATTGGCGAGAAGCATAGAGGCGAGCGCGCGGAGAGAGGCTAAATTTATTCAGCGGCGCACTGGCCGAGGAAGAAAGGGCGGAAACTGTACAACCTGCTGCACTACTGGCGGCCCCCTTTCTCCATTCCCGACGCTTCCCTGCTGCACTGGCTCGGCGCGTCTTTCTTAATTTATATGTCTAGCATGGACTCCGTACTGTGTACACACACCGATACGTACGTGTAATACATGGAACAATGGATTTGTGCGCGCGTACTTATGGCTGCGCGCATCCCGTCCTGGAATGGCATTAGTCTTTTCAGCGAAATCGTAGGATCGTTGACCGGTGTGTTGGACACAATGGGGAGGAGGATGCACACACTGGACGGTAAAGTGAAGAGTCTGGCTTTTAGCGAGATTGAAACCAGTGTATTGACGGTGGTCTTTTAGTTGGCTCTCAGCGCGATGACTGAAAAAACGGCTGCGAGATCTACATGAGCAGAGATTTTCGAGACAAGATACCTGCAAGCCATCCGGTCGAATGGTTTATCGAGCTTTTCGGAAGATTTGATTTGATCAATGACTTTCAAAGGATGGAAGCTGTTCTTGTATATAAATCAACGTATTTTATAAAATTATGAAACATTTGATCAAGAGATAAATTCATAATATTTTACTTCGTTCGAGTCGACGCATAATCGTGTCTACTTCAAAGCGTGCACTTGATGATACACGAGGCCAAGAAGTTGCCCGGTCTTCGGACAAAAAGACACAGAAATGCTTACCGATATAAAGCTTTGTCTTGGAAAAAAGCGACAAGAGGTAGGATACAGAGCAAAAGCAAGATGAGGAGAGAAAGGCCTCGCGAAGACGAAAGGGCCCGGCAGTAGCGCAGCAGCTTCCCCCCTTATAAACACCAATTTCTTTTTTCTCGAGCTTCCGTGTGCGTCGGTCGTATACCGGAATTTTCTCCGAGCCGATGAAGCTTTAATTTTCTAGCCTCGCGGTCACGGACGCAGCAAAACAGCCGCTGCGGCTTTCCTTCCTTCTTCGTCACCCCACACACACACACACACAAGGCACACATTATCCGAGCGCAAAAATGACCTTTTTTTGCCTTCTTCGTTCTTTACCTAGACGCTCGTGTATAGAGGAAAAATATACGAGTCCCTCGCGCGTAAAGTTTGACTTGGCGGGGTATAAACGAACTTTTTTCGCGCGCGAAACTTGCGGCCGACGACAGCGTTTGCGTGCGTTTCGCCTTTCTTTTGTGCTGATGTATATATATACATATAAAATAGCGCTGGAGGAAAAAAAATAGATGAATTTTTGTCTGGTACGTGTGTATACGTGTGTTGGTTCTCCTTTCCGGGGGAGTGGGTAATTGTAAATTTAGAGAGTAGCCGGACGGAAAGGCTTGGCTGCATTGAAAATTTGTTTAAAAGGCTGATTTGCACTCCTTTGCGCAAAAAAGTGCTCTTGAACTGCCTTTTGCGCTGAGCTTTTGTTCCTTTCATTATCTGGCGCCCTGCTCTCTCTCTTTCTCTTTCTCTCGTGTGTGTGTGTGTTCCCTTCACTGTTTTTTTCCACTGTTTCCTTTGACATTTTAAGCAGTTTTTTGTTTGACTCGAACGAAATGTAAACGTGTGACGAGCGCGTCCTTTAGTTCAAAGATTATACCGATCGATGCACTTTAACCTTTTCAATATTTACATTTACAGTCAATTGCATGTATAATTTTGAGACGTAGCTATAGTTAATTTTTTAAACAATGTACGATTTTTCGTATTTTAATTTAATATTTAACAATTAAAGTAGCGCCTGTAGGAAATCAATAGACACAACATCGAAACACTATAAATTCCAGAAAAAAGAAAACTTATCGTACCGGTGTATATCAGTATGAGAAAGTTCTGAGGAGCGCGATATGTGTGCCAAACTTTTGTCAAACATTCGACTGACCTCAATAATGAACTTGCTCTCGGTACTTCTGTCAAACTTCGACAGGACGTCCATTATATATATCCTCTTCAAGTTTCATCACCCGTAAGTTTATTCCCCAAATCTTAACCAAACTCACAACTCGAACTAAATTAAGTATACGATCGAGGTACACAGAGCGAATAAATCAAGCGTAAACACAGCGAAATCAGTGCTGGATTCAAAATTATTCATCCAATATCCCTGTCCGGTACACATCTTCTTCGATTCAACCTGTGTCACTCATCCGGTAGTTAAAAAAACCGTACGGATCGACGTCACTGCCATGTGTGTGCTTGTGTGCGTGTATGGGTGCGCAACGTGAGTATTTCGAGTACAAGAGTCAGGCTGGTGCGGATGGGGCGCACGCGGAGGTGGATGTATATACGGCTGGATCGGTGGCTCGATATGCGCTATCTCGTAAACGCGCGTGCCCGCGCGCATATGACGTCAAAGGGGCAGCAGCAGCAGCAGTAGCACGAGAACGAGGAGGAATGCAGTAGCAGCGGTAGCGGCAGTGGCTCAACCCCCCCTCACCCTCTCTCTCTCTCTCTCTCTCTCTCTCTCTCTCTCTCTCTCTGTCTCTCGTATACTCCCCGGGGGCCGTGTCCGTTCATCTGGCATAATCGCTCTGTTTTTATTACATCAATTTCTTTCTTCGCTCCCTTCGGCTCTAATTCTGAAGGGGCACGCGTTAATCTACGCGAAAAGTTATGACGGCGAATAATCGCGATTATCCTCTACACACGAGAGAGAGAGAGAGAGAGAGAGAGAGAACGGAGTTTCGCGTGTGTGCAGCAGAGTCTCATGCTCTTTTTATTTCTCGCTCCTTTCTCCTTTCACTGCGCGGCTTTACGAGCGTTCACGCGCTGATTATTCAAAAAAGTTTCAGTTGCGCGACGAGGCGTGCATATAGGGTAGGTGGGGGGCAAGAGCTCTATAGCCGACCGACCTAGTGCGCGCACCACCTCCGTATGTATAGTTTCGATGCGGCGGCAGCGGCAGTGGCGTTTTTCCGCTGCGATGAAAATAACTTGGACGAGCCACGGTAACCCGGACTCTTGTGGGCTGCCTTTTTTTTTTGTATGTTCGACACTTGGCAGGTGTCTCGTAAGGCATGAGCGGCCGCGCGTCTGAATTTATAATTGGATGAGATTTTTTTGCGATTGGACGTGGGTTTAGCTGCTATGGAGCGCACAC
Organism: Megastigmus dorsalis; assembly: GCA_900490025.1. Classification (NCBI taxonomy): domain Eukaryota; kingdom Metazoa; phylum Arthropoda; class Insecta; order Hymenoptera; family Megastigmidae; genus Megastigmus; species Megastigmus dorsalis. Next base: position 110,013 of record UELU01147197.1, read on the forward strand.
GCCTACGTGGTTTGCGAGCTTTTAAAAACTGCGATAGACGCGAACCTACGCAGGTTACGATAGCTATGAGCCGGAGAGGAGGAACGTCAATAATTAAAAATGCATCGGGTTAAATGTTGTGTACGTGAATTTAAATGGATTGAGTCATACTCATTCCTTTGAATACTAATATTCATGTAGCATAAAAGTAAAAAGGTGGACTTGATCGATCATCGAAATAAGTCGAAGAGTGTACGATCGTCTCGCAAAGGATCTGCGCAACGAAAGGAAGCAATGCCTCGCGCGCACTGTAGCTAAAAGTCGCAATGGCATTTCCACTCTTTACAGAGAGAATAATAGACGCGCGGGTCTTGTCACGAGCACATTACGGTCGCCTCTCTTCCTCGGTATTCTCGCACGCTCGCGCGCGTTACCGCGATAATAATAATTCACGCCCGTGTATTCTCCGTGTGACGCGGTTTCTTCTTGCGCGGACACGGACTCTACCAGCAGCAGCAGCAGCAGCAGTAGTGCGTCCCCCTCATCTGCCTTAACTCGTTCCATCTCCCTCTTCCACTCTCTCTCTCTGTCGCTCTCTACCTTTCTGGTGCGATGGATTATGGGTCGCGTGAGCCGAGGGCGCAACGCTCTGATACACCGAGAACTTGCGAGAGCCGCGCGTGATGCACCTCGCGCTGGGTGACTGTCTGCACGTTAAGAATTCAGCGATTATGGAGCCTCCGTTGCAGGGATTATTTATGGGGGAATTTGATTCGGCGAGCTGGGACTGCACGATCGAAGTGAAATTATTTTTGGGGAACTTTGTCTAAATCTATGAACGACTTACGTGAACGGCATGAAGAGAAATCACATTTTGTCGATAAGCCTGATAAAGGTTATCGATCAAAGGATCGTGGATAACTATTTCGATTTATACCGTATAAGATAACGAAGATGGGAAAGTTTTATTTATGCAAGGATGTGAGTAATATTGGCTTTTCATGATAATTTAATAATAAATCAGCCTTTGCATCAATTAAAAGAACAAAGTGATTTGTAAATTTGGGTCACCAAAAATTTATGCTGATGCACGAGTCATACATAAAATGCAATGTTTTATTTCGTATTTTCTCGTTTCATATAATAATGCGACAAATGTGGATGCGGAGTGTAATTACCTTTTTCTTAATTAACGAGCGATAAAAAGATACAATATTTAATTACGTGTATATTTATAACGTTCGCGTTATATATAGAAGGGAGGATTACGAAAATTAATACTTGTAAAGCGTGAATACGGCCAAATAATAAAAGAAGTTAATAAAATCCTTGGGTTAAGGTTATGCTGTTGGGAAGAGAGCAAGAGAGAGAGAGAGAGAGAGTTGAACCTCTCGGGTCGTAGCACCGAGGCTAGCTTCAATTACTAAAGTAAAAGGGGGCAAAAGGACTGGCGGCGGCGGTAGTTTAGAGCTTGTGCGATAAGGCGGTTACGCGATACGCGACACTCATCAGTGAAAAGGGGCGGGAGTAGAGCTAGATTTTATTAAAAATTTTTTTAAATCTGGGCTACGGCGCCATGGCTTTCTCCCTTATGCGAATGGCTTTTCCCAAGAAAAGGCGAGTCGGACTGAATATTTGAAAATTTTGCTAGAAATTTAGCGATCTTATGAGAATTTTTTTCTAGCTATCTTTTAAATTAAAATGTCTGGGGCGCGTCCCCGAAAACGTACCGACTCTTAGTCTCCTTTGCCGCAATATTTCCCAGGGATGATAAATAATTCTTTTTGAAATTCATTTGCGACGATGAAAAACCGTCCGTCTCCTCTCTCGACGGAAGGTTATTATACTGACGTATTTGCAAATAAATTGTTACAACTGAAGAATGATGTATGGATATATGTTTTATAAGGGTCGAATTGCTGGTCTATACATTTTCGTAGAATTATATTATTCTATTTATAAACTGAAAATACTAGGGCAATGATATTCATTATGATAAGAAGATTCTCTTTTTTTTTTAGAAAACATGATTCTTATATAAAATATACTGCATTCCCTGGGTCTATAACGATTACATTATATTTGGTATGCGCATGAGCTCGAGTTTGGAATCCACGTTAGCAGCAGGGTAAGGTTCTCGGTCGTATACGCGTAACAGATAAAATTTAATATTTTCAAAATAAATTTTTTCGAATGAAATCTTTAAAATGCGCTACCTCGAGCAATACAACCTACCTTACCCCCTAATCTTTCTTTTATACTTCAACAAATTAACAATCGCTTAAAATATGCATTAAAATGACGTTCATTCCCATGTAAATGCGGCGCATGCAGAGCAGAAAAATCTACGATGAAGCTTTTGTAACCGCGGAAAATCGCTGGAGGGAGTGAAAAGTTAAAAGAGGATATCCGGGTGGTGGTGAGAGAGCGCGGGTTCAAAAGCGTGAAACCGAAGCTGGGAAAATTCGAAAAATTAAACTTTCTTATTTATCCACCCTTTCACCGAGGCGAGGCTTAAACTGCCGCCTCTGTTGCGCGTCGTCCCTGCTGTCACTTGGCTCGCGCGCGCCGCCATGTCGTCGGGGCTCGCCTGGCGAAGGGTGTGTGTGTGCCTGTGAGAGAGAGAGAGAGAGAAAGAAAAGACCCCGACTTTATTAAAAAATTTCAAACAAAAGGTATTCAGTGTACGAACACGAGCAAATGTAGGGGGAGGGGAAGGGGTGCGATGGCCTAGGCGATGGCTATACGGCAGTGGTTGCAGTTCCAGCGAGGAATAAGAGATGTTTTTAATAAAATCGCATCTACTACCGAGGTCTTACCCAACTATTCCTCGCTCTACTTTCCCTTCCCTTCTTCTTCTTCTTCTTCTTCCCTCGTTCTTCTTTTTCTCTGTCCTTCCTCCCACCCCCGGTTCCCTCTTCGTTTTTCCACTTCCATACAGCTGCGCGTTTCCCTTGTATTTTTCTATTTCACTTCTGGAATTCAGGCTTTATCACTTTCGCATCACTGCTTTCTCATCGAAAATACTGTTTATTTTTCGCGATATATTACTTTTGGTTTGAATATTATTAACTTTTTACGCTTATTACATAAGATGGCGATGTATAAACGATAAATTGAGTTCCAGCAGAGATCGTATAAAAAACTAGATTTCAATCAAATCAGGATATATAGTAGCAGGGCAAAATTGCACAGTAGATAGCCCGATCTTGAAATACACATCATTTAGCAATACACATTTGTGCTTCAGTGGAATGCATTCGAGAGACTCCTTTTGTGCAAATATTAATTCAATAAATATTCATGCCACATTGTGCGCCTAAGGCGTTCAACCGAAAACCCGTGAGAGCGAGTGCAGCATTTCTCCATTGTTAAACTCCTAATGTACCGCGTCGGCTCGTAGTCCAGTAATATACATATACTGAATAAATATACTCTCCCTTCGTCCATGGTTTAAAAAAAGAAAAAATTAGTTTACAGGAGTACTTGCTCATTCGAGTTCAGCCTCGCGTTTGCACAGCCTCTCCATAAAAACGTTATTATCCATCTCTCCCTTTTCGGCGTATGTCGCGCCTCGTTCGTGCGCGGCGACACTTTTTCCCTCTCTCGCTCCTTCTCTTCCCGCTTTTTTTTTTCATTCTCCCGCGTCCCACTCATTCTTCCACTCGCTCTCGGTCGCGCCCTCTCTCGGAAAAAATGCGAATGCTTCGAAATTCGTACTGCATTCAAATGTATATACGAGGTACTGCTCTACTCTTCAAAATGGAGACTAAGTGTCGGTGAAATTATGAATAGAGACGAGGGAAAGTTCCAGAGCCAACGAATGGACTGCCTTTTATTTGAATATATATATATATATATATATTTAATGTAATATTTTTGCTACTGAATGGACGAGACGTAGAGGAGTTTGAGGGGGAATTTAAATTTTAAAGTAACTCCTCTATTCAAACTGGGAAATTATAGTTTTATTTGGTTGATTGCGGCAAAATATGGTATAGGTTACGCTAATTGTATTCCTATAATTATGTTATATTATTCATCTATAAAGATAAAATATTAGTCAAGATAAATCATTATCGGTAATATATCTATTAAAATTTTGAACTACTTAAATAAATTGATATTTGAAACCATTATTCTTCAATTTTGTAGTGATTATTTATCAATTTTTAAAAAATACTATTTTATCGTGCGTTTAATTTGATTTAAATATTCTTGTCCGTCTCAGAAATTGAATGCGCACAAAGAACGTATAAAAGTCGTGATATTTATGTCTTTTTCGAATAATATTTTCATTTTCTGTACACGCGAAAGCCATACCTCGAGGGAATTGAAAGTCCACGGACAAAATCTATGAGACATTACTTGAGTTATGCACTTTTGCCTCATGGAAAGCTCCTTTCATCTGGAAGAGTTATATTGCATTATTCCTTACATTTTGAAACGAGAACAGGAATTCTCTGCGATTAATAGATAACGAATTAATCAAGACCTTACAGCGAAAAGGGGGAATTCATTTTGATTCGTATCAATTTTTATCCTCTGTCAGAAAGTGTACATTTTAATTTTGCTTTCCATTACCCCGAGCCATTAAAATACATGAAAAAAAAAAGTTAATCGAATATTCTTTTATCGGTAGCTCTAATCGAAAGAAATTGGATGAAAATATTATTTCCATTTTTTACTATCAATGCGCCTTTTGTAATAAAAATGTTTTTTACTTCTCGCGCTTTTTAAAGTTACGCAATTCTTTTACTTTTACAATAAAATTGAAAACCGATTGCCGTCAGGAAAAGCAGTTTTTGAAGTTGGCGAGCGCACGCGATTCTTGTTTCTTGCTAAAGATGTTCTCTTGCCTTTCCGCGTTATACTATATTATATAAAGCATTCTTTGACAATGATGGAAAATTTCAGCTGCTAATTATTGCTACTAAATGATATCTTTGATAACCTAATGAGTTAAATCAGAGTACTTATCAAATTTTCCTTTTTCAGTACAAACTTAGTTTCCTACGTATTAGTAATAATAATAATAAAGCAAAAGCATAATCATAGACATAGAAGCATCGAAACTATTCAATATATTAATATCGAAGATTTTACAAAATTCTGATGTTACGTAAGGCATCTCCGTGCTCGTTTTGAAGGCGGCCGCGAGATGTGTGTATCATTTTCTCGGGGCGATGTATCCGGCCGGCAGCGTTTCACCTATAGCTCGTCCTAAATTATTGCTGAAGATCTCTTCTCGGCACCTGGCCTCGCTTATACGCTCTTGCAGCCTCGCTCTTGGCTCTCCCCGGGCTCTTTCACGGAATTGCCTCCCCTACCTCTTTCCCCTTACAGGTTGGCCTCTTTCACCGCGCCACAGGACCCTTGCGCTCTTGCGCGCGAGTACAGGGAGGAAATATCTATTATGAACGGGGAATATATACCGGGGTCACTATAAGGAAATGGCAAAATTCATGTTGAATTACATTGTGGAGGCTGAATAATGTGCGTGTCCGTATATCGGGGCTGTGAGGAAATTGCGTAGTACAACCCTTTTCAGCGACCGCGTGCACGACTCCGCGTCGTCTTTCTTTTCTCCCTTTGATTCTGTCCTTGATTTTTTAATTTGATGGGTTATTAATTATTCCGGAGGCCCTTGATGAATTTATCATGCTATGCTGTACTTGGGATTTTCAATATTATATAAAAGTCTGATTTATGACATTTCATTAGCAGGTTTATTCAATTTTAATTTGAAATTATTGATTTCAATTGAATTATTAAAAAAGATAAGCTAACGAGTGCATTAAGTACACTCAGAATGTTAAAGATTTATAAATTAAAGTGATATCGTAGAATATTTGTTCGGTGAATTGAAATTGCGCATTTCGCTGTTTTATTACACTGAAGTGTTGGCTCAGCAAATATCCGCTATTGCTCACATAGGGAAGGAAATATCTGTTACGAAGGGAATATATGGGATACATAGTTTGCTGTAACGAAATAGCAAAATCCATGCTGAATTATATTGCGGGACGGGTCGTTCCAATGGAAACGCCGAGATTCGAAGCTGAATAATGTATCCTTATAGCTAAGAGCAATCTCTGAAAAAATTATTAAATGATTATTTCGCGTGAGGAAATTGCCTTCTCGCTTTTACAATAAGCCGTATATAAATGGGAAATGGGAGATGAAAATTTATGTGTAATATTCTTGCAGTGTGTGCGGTGCAAGTATTTAATTGTATTAAAGACACAAGTTCGTATAATGGCATAGATAGATTAATCCGTTCCATTTATAAATAGATGTATATTATCGCAAATTTTACTGACAAAAAAAAATTGATAAATGCATCAATATGCAATGAAGTTTATATCGTTCCCATTATACATGCGTACATTATACGTGTCATCTAAACCTAGTCACATATTACTGCATTATTCCACCGAATTTGCATTGCAAATATGCACAAGCAATTCGCAACAGGAAAAAAAATCAATCGTTACGAATTTCACAATAATCCGACGGAATAACTTATCAAGCCCAAAGTCATATCGCATGGCATTCCGAAAAATATATCCTACTTGTATACATATACCTGCAATTTCCAAGCTCCATCAAAACAAACAGCGGCGCCGTGCAAATCGCAAAAGCGCTCGAAAGAGAGAACCTTACGGCATACATAAAATAATCTCCGAAATGCACAATCCGCATTTAGCCACGATTAGTTTCCGCTCGCATTCGCAGCGGAGTTACACGAGAATCTCGATTAGAGAATTACTATTTTATCCATTTCCCTATAGCGCTTCAAGAGCCTAGACGCATTGTACACAAACATACAGCCATACTGCAAGCTATGCGTGTATCCTTAGTGCCGTGTGTACACAGAAAGGTTGATTACGGAAGTGCTTAAACTGGCAATGCTAATGCGTCTCATTCGTAATTTCGCGCTTTGGTAACGCTATATACAATCGCTATGTTAGTTTAGCTTTTTGTTTTATCGAGCGTTTTATTTAGTATTGAGAGTCGAAAAATCCTGCAGGGTATCGGTCTCTTATTTAGCGCAGGGATTATTCATCGTTATAAGAAAATATTTGACTGGAAGGTCCGAGGGAAGGCGAAGAAGCCAGCGATTGTTAGAAATTTAATCGCCTTAAAATCCATAAATCTATTGTCACGGCCGCGCGCTTCTATACACATGCACTGCAGCCAGACGTTCGCCCACCCATTACTGCACATACACGCGCACACTAGCACACGGAGGGAAGGCGCATAGACTCTCTCTCTCAGCTCTCCTAATACTTTGCAGTATTGGGAAATATCCATTTTCGATATTTCTTCTGGACTGCGCGCACAAGGGAAACGAGGTCATGATTGGGGGGACGTTGGTGAATGCACAGCACACGTTATGTACATGTATATATGTATAAATACGCGTTATACATCTTGGTCGCGCGGCGCGGAGAAAAAGCGTAAACGCAATCACTGTGTGTATATAAGCGACTGGATGCAAAGGCCCATGAATATTTCAAATTAAAAAAATACGGCCCCCCAAAGATTATTATCCATACCTTCAGGAATTTTTCGCGGCGAAAAGTCCTCCGCTGCTCTTAGGGCCCATTGAAATTTGCTTTGATTAAATCTATTGGATTTGACCAGGGACGTATGAATTTTTTGCCCGCTGAACATGAATGGTCCGGTGTCGGGACGAGCTTCGGATATCTATCCCCCCCATATACAATATTTGATTTTTGTTCACATATTGGTATGGATGTCGATGATGACCTGGACGCGACTTTCTTTCTTGAGATCACTGGGAAAATTTAATGGCAACTCGGTTAGATTTGATCCGATCCTTTCAGTTTATTTGGCGTTGCTCTTTATTTTGCATGCCTTTTTCTTGTCATATGTTATGAAAAAGATTGAAATTTTGTGCATTCCATTCGGTCCAGTGAATAAAATAATCATACATATAAAATCAAATGCTTATCCACTTTGAATACGTATGTATATATATATATATATATGTATCGCTGGTTGATTCCTGGTTGTACGATAGCTCTAAATAGTTAACATAGTGCACCTGTACATGTCACATCGTAAAAAACTAATTTCTAATCTCTAATAAAATTCCAACGATTATTATATCGATGCTTATCAATTAAAAAACAATTGATTTTGACATTCGAGCTTTCAAACTAAATACCGATCGCTATAGCAAAGAACGAAACGTTCAAAAACAAAAAGGACGGTCCGCACACGTGTGGGGTTTCAAACAACGTGACTCACATTCCCAACAGTCAACAAAATCCACGGTCACCACAGCAGCTCCGAGACACGTGGGAGTCTGTATATACTATCGATCCTATATAATCATGCACGTGTAGCATAACCCGAGCGCGTCGATATAAGGAATATCAGAACGCGCGTCAGTACTTAAATCCGTATAAGTGCATTTCTGAACTTATGACACGCTTGGTTTACGCGGGCTGACTCGCGGAAGCGTGAATACACGCACACACATATACGCGTGTCTGTGTAATGGGGGAGAACCATAGAGCGACTTGTCGCTCGTGCACTCGGCACCGAAAGATTGGCCCTACATACTATAGGACAGAGAGCGACGCTGTAGTTCGCGTATGTGCGGGTCTCGAATTCCGGGCTCTTCCACGAAAATACTTCCCCTTTCTCTTCCGCTCGTTCTAACCTTGGTCGATGCTTTCTCCGCTTGGCTCTTCCCGTGTCTTGTGCGTGGAAAGAGAGAGAGAGAGAGAGAGAGAGAGAGAGAGAGCCTTTCTCATTTTTCCAATAAACGGACGTAGGCCTGATTTCGCCGCCGGGGAATTCGGGGTGCCGCGACGTAATCCAAAAGTTGTGCGGAGGTTCTATTATTATCGATAACAGCGGCGATGACACACTGCGCTTTCCTTTTGATGGTGATGTGATGGATTTTTTTTTTTCGTGGGGCGGAGCGGCGAACATTGTCAGAGGAAAATCTTAGGGGGAACGGGAATTCTTGTGCGATTACTTGAGCTTTGAATGATTTGGAATAATAGGCTCGAGGGTAATGAATGGATGTGGTTCGGTTCTGTGGAACGATTATTTAAATATAAAAACAAAAATGACATCATAACAATTATGTGTAGAGTAAAGCTGCATAATTGATTTTAGCTCATTTTTACTATTTTTACTAAGCAGCTTTTTACGATTGCAACTGTTATATTAAAGATCTTGTAGGAATATTAAACAATTTCTCTATTATATTGTAAAATTTCCAAGATTACACGAAGCACTCGGAATATTTGGTGCAAATAAGAAAGTTACCTAGTCGCTAATATAGATCACTTCCGCATTCTTGAGCTTTTGTATTCACGCCTGTATGCTCGGCGTAACCAAGTGTGTCATAACTTCAGAAATGCACTTAGGATTCAAGGACTGTACCGCTGATTCCTTTTAAAGAAAGTCTTGAAAGTTCAAACTTCTTTTCGAATTTACGCGAATTGTTATGTTTTTAAGATGTGATTGTTTTTAAAAAATGGCCGAGTTGTTACGGCTGTTAAAAATAATTCTTCAAGATTTCTTCAAGCAGAAGATAAAAACTAGTGTACTTTCAAGCTTATAGAAAAACTAATGTGTATTTTGATAATTCAAATATTCAATGAACTATTTTCATGTATACATTATTAAATGATTGAAGCATCGATGACGCCTCCCAATTAATCAGTGATGTCATATCCCAATTAATCAAAATATCTTCTCGATAATAGACGACTTAATTAACAAGTACATTTAATATCAAAATTGACATTCGCGTGCTGATGAATTGATAAGCACCGCTGATAAGAAAGTAAACTAGTCTTGAACTGATAAGAAACTGAAGACAACATCGTGGCTTATTAAAACTTTGTTTTCGTGTAAGTTTGTTAAACTCGACTATTTATATGTTTCGAACTTACAAATTAACGAATGAATAATGAACACAGTTATTTGAAAAGTGAAATATAAAATATTTTTGTATTTTGTACGTATTATATATTTGCACATAATTAAACCTAAATTTTGAAGTACTTAAATACAGTAAAATTATAATAGAGCACATAATAATTAGAAATTACATTGATTGAAAATCTATATTACGTAATTTGTGGGAATCGTATCGCTGAATTAAGAAGCAAAATCAATATCGATTTTTAATGGAGCAATTTTAGCATCACCTTCGCAATTTAATTGAGATATCGCGTGGGGATTTTGCCGCAGTAATACCGATTACAGATAGACTTATCTAGACATTGGCGCGATAAGATTCCACGGGACTCGCACACAACTCAATCGCCGTAGTTCTATTTCAGTCTGCGTTACGCGTCTTTCGTTTCTCCCCTGCTACAGTACAATAGTTAATATTGCAAAACTTGAGCTGCTTTTCTTCTTTATTTACTGTAATTTTAGTTTTATATCGTAATAGTGTGATGCAGTGTGTTTAAAGTGAACAAAGTGAAATATAAAACTTGGTGAAAAATGTTTCTGGTAAACATTATAGGTAGGAAATTAGAAATGAGTACAGTATTTGAACAGCTTGGGCCATTAATGCGATGATAAAAATGTATTACAATAGTAAAAAAAAGTGATTAAAATAAGTTATCAAGGTAGTATCAATAACAGTATCAGAACAACCAAAACTTCCAACTTCTTGGCACACAAAATGGATATCATTGAAAGTAATTGAAGAATTTCATATTTCTTTTTATAAATGCAATACTGTAACAAGTTTCTTTAATAATTTTATTTTTGTCAGTAGTCAACAATGAGCCTCTAACACAAGCACTAGAGCGTGCAAACGCAATATGTATAGAACCGATACAAAATGTAAGTATTTCCTTATCATTATGCATACAAGTATAAAAATAGGTGTCGGATTGTATAGATTTTCTCGTATAAAAAGTAGCTGCACAAGCATCATTCATACGGCCGATTTCATTTAAAGGAAAATTAATTATTCACATGGTCTATCATAAACCGGAATTGCTATATCAAAGTGCATTTTCAATTTTAATGCAAATTAGAAGAATCAAAATAGCTAGTCCATTAATAAATTTGAATAAAACGTATATTATATATATATATATAGTAGAGTTAATTTAATATCTACATTTCTGGGTACAATCTGATACGTAGACATATATACATGAATAACTACAATATATTATTCGTTATTTAGCATTGGGACGGTACACTATTTTATGGAAATCATAAAATTTATGATGATGAAAGCTGCACTCACGTGGATGATTTACGTTTCAAACTAGGCTTCGATCACATGTAAGAACGCAATTTTTAATTATAGTTTGTACTTGCCGTTTAACATATTATTTATTTCAAACTTTTGTTCGTGCAGAGAGCTGATAAATTCAGTGATAGAAGAGAAGCCAAATGTTCTACTAATTTCTAGTATCGGAAATCTCAAGACTTTGTCCATGACCTTTACATTTAAGTTGTCGGATACGAAGATCAATGGCAAAATACGGATATGTAGCGTTTTAAACCAATCTTTACAATCTACGTATAAGTGAGTACAAAGCCAACGAATACAACACAAACAGAAACAGGATTTTAAGTTTGTGAATACATAAGCTATTTCTTCTGATAAAAACTGTTCTTAAGAATAATCAGTTTTTCTCATTTGTAGGCTTCATTTGACGAAGGTCAAAGTAAAATCAATCGTGGGGCTTTACATTACGGAGGATAGTTATCGCGTTGATCATATTATACACGAGTTCGTAGACGCAAGCATATCACTTATGTATAAGAAGGATACCAAAATGGTCCCCGTTTATAATAAGGTCCAAGACAATCATATAAGTACGTATTACAATTTTACAGCTTTGCTATGTTTCTACGCAATATCTCTAATAATGCTATACAATATTTTTAGAACACTCACTGGTACAATACATTATAAGCAGCTGTACCAAAAATTCAATCGCCATGATAGAAGATAAATTAAGATCGGCCTTCGATCTAACATCTGTTAGTATATCACTAGGAAGTTCGTTTTCTTTTAGGGATATTTTTAGGTACTATTAAACACAGAGATACAATGGATTATTTTAAAAAGTAATAAAAATATTTGGTCTTATATGTAAACTGCAAGTTACAGGATTCACGTGAAGAAAATGAAAGTAGCTTTTAATAACCTCGCCGACGAAATAATTGATGCGACAAATGCCCTGCTTATAGAGCAAGTGCCCAAAGTATCATTACCAAATATATCTATTATATTGAACTTTAAGAAGGATGAAAAGAAATCTTTGCAGCTGCTCAGGAATTCGTTAGCGGGACTGAATTTTTTACTGAGAAAAAACAGTACTGTCATTTTTTTGGAAAACGATTCTGTGGTTATTTACGTTCCCGTCGACTTCGCAGATCTAAATGTAAGCATAATATGAAACTATATCGATAAGAGATTATTTACTTATTCGCAACGTATGTTACAGCTCGAATATCGAAATGTGACTGTTAAATATGGCGATAAAGAATATCGTGCTTCGAATATTCAAGAGCATTACAAAACCGAAGGATCTTATTTAGCGATATCGGTCAAGAAATTGGGGAAAAATAGAATTGATCTGAATTTGCTAGAATTTAAAATAGCTAATTTTATGTAAGAATTGTTCAATACATACTAATGAAGTATTTTGAAAAATAACAACCTTATTAACAATGTTTGTTGAACCGCAGACTTTTAGATTCGGATGATCAGTGTATCGACTCAGCTATTAGATCATGGATAAACAGCGTTCTTGAATTCAAAGTGGCTCCAGTGATCGAAGAAACCTTTGAAAAATATTTAAGGATAGTAATGACTCATGACAAATTTACTACTTTGGATATATTTAAATAAATAAATCAAGAAAGAATAATAACAGTTCAAGAGTTGGTGAAATTGCTACAAGAGAAGAGCATCTATGAACTAAGCTCTTTAATTTTGATTTATTATGATTTGGATTGAAGTTAAAGTGATCACTAAATTCATACCAAAATAAGACTTAATATTAGGTAACATAGTTGTATAGTTAATCAGTAACGTAAGCTTCATGTAATAATAATGTGTACAAAGCAATATTTACAATAAATAATTTTTTATTTATATTTGTACACTATCGTAAGCGGAATCTCACATTATTTACCTTCATTACTTTATCGTCATCACGTGCCATATCTATAATTTTAAAAAGTCCACAAAGACAATAAGATTCACCGAAATCAACAAATACACACCGGAGCATCAGAAAGTAGTCGAGTATGATCCTATCCAGGATTTGCCGCCACGTACGTTCCGGGGGCTGACGAAGTGTCTGGCGTCCCGGCAACATAGTCCAACCCCATTCGTACGGCTGTCGACGGGTTAGGAGCGAACCGCGGACGTTGATGGATTCGTCGGGACGCGAGTGGCACTTGTCTTGCCCGTCTGTTGACTAATATCCTCCTCCAGTGCCGGGAGCTCGGTCGCCGCCACACAGCCACCGAATTTTCAGCTATACCGACGTCACTAACTCTGCGTGGGTTTCCTGTGCGAGTGAGAGAGTGAAACGATTGAATGAGTCAAGGACCAGCGGGGCTCCCTTTGATAAGCCTCCAGTGGCGTAGGTGGTTTTGGCAAAATACTATCGCGGCGTTTGAAGTGGAACCGAGCCAGTGCTCTTCTAATACCCATACCTCGTCTGTTTCCTTTTTCTCCTTTCTCTTCTTCTTTCTTTCTTTCTCTCGTATGAATTGCAGTGTGGCCGGCGTTTTTATGCGATGCTATATACGTGGGTTCGCGATTTTTTCGAGACACATATTTTTGCCCGACATTGCGCGGAGGAAGATTAATCGCTGCTTCTCGTGCGGTTGTCATTTATCGTTGAGTTAACGTATTTTCTCGCGTCTGTTACATTTAATCGCATAATTTTTCAAGCTCAATATTAGTTTATTAAAAGTTATGGATAAGTCATACTTGGATGCTCTAATGTAAAACTTTCTGCAAAATTATGTTCCTTAATTTATAAGTAAAATAATATGTCTATATGCTCGTGACAATTATATCAATGCAGAGACAATAGAATTAAAGTGTAATTAGAAAAATTCACTCTTCACGCGGATAGCGCCAACTTCGTCGGCAAACTCCTGAACTATGGCGCAAACATTACCAGCGTCGCACATATATGTATATATACCGTCGCAACAGCAGCCTGCAGTAACGCATTCACGTCTCCAACTTGCATAAGTTAAAATTGTTTGGGGGAGAAACCACGAGATAAGGAAAGAGAGAGAGAGAGAGAGAGAGAGAGAGAGAGAGGCAGAGAGCGAAGAAAATGTGTTTTGGCTCCTCTTTCGGTAAATGAGCGAAGCTTTTTTTTCTACAAACTGCAGGTCGAAAATTGATTCAATTTTTTTTTGTTTCCCGAGAGCGGAAAGCGCGCGACTTGACAAATGGCCACTCTGCGTCTACAGAGACGCGGTAAGTTTTCAGCAGTCGTCGCACGCGCCATCCCTTTTAATTTTCGAGAAGTAAGAAAGAGGGAAGCGAGTGGAAGAAAGGCACGATTATATGCGGAGCGCAACTGAACTTGGACAAATTACACCATCTTCATTCCAGCTGTAACTGATAGAGATGCTCTTTCCACTGATGGTCGCTTCTTTGGGTTCAAAAGACAATTGTTAGTTCAAATAATTCTTGCATTGGTATGCTGCTACTCCACCATTTTAGAGATAGCTTTACTCTCTTTCTGAATGATAATTATCGGTACTTTAAGAATTCCTTTATTTTTTTCAGTTTTAACATTGCGAGTTATTTAATTATCGCAATATTAAATTAACTAAAATTGATATTTGGCAATCGAAAAATTAATAAAGAATATATAGCAACCTGAAACATGGTCATTCATGACTTTTACAATACACCTATACATTCATCAACTGTACTAATCAAATCCAGCTAATTCTGTGTTTGACTTTCTTCGTACTGGTAGAATCTCCTTAAAGCAACGATCGAGTCTCTAATAAAAAGGTACATTTCTTCAACGCCATCTCTATCCATTCACAAACTCATCATTCTCCTGAATGCCCATTAACCTAATGCCTCCATTTCCCAAAAATCCCGACAATTCAATAAAGAGCGAAGAATAGAAGAATCCCGCAAGCTACACGCGAAAAATGTCGGGAGCCGTACGAAAAATTCATCGTTCGCCCAGTATGGTCGGTCAGGTTGCGCGCATGTGAAATTGAACGATGCATGCGGCGGCGGCGGCGGCGGCGGCTTTAAACCCACCCTCTCCGCAGAGTAGGTAGCAGCTGCTGCTCTGTCCGAAATGTGCCAGAGCGAAATATCGCTTCGCTGCAATCCTCCTTCCACCTCGTTCTCTCCCTCCCTCGTTCCTGGATTTCGCGGCTCGGTCGTATATTTTAAGCGAAGCTACGGTCGAAAGCTACGATCGTGTTGGCGAATCTGATGCGAGAGAGGCTTTTTCTCGTTCTCTCTCTCGTTTTCTATCTCTAGCTGTCTCTCTCTATCTCTTGTTCAAAAATGGACGCATAATTTTGTCACTTGAATGGAGAGAAAGACAGAGGACACGGAAAAAGAGGGATATATAAAAAGAGATAATGGAAATCGTTAATTTCGTTGGCTGCTGAAAAATGAAGTTTCGCTGCAAAATTGCATTAATTTTACTAATTTACTAATATAATTTTACTAATTGTAAATATAATTAGAAAAATTAAAGTAATTATGTCATTGTGCCATTTTGGAAAAATAATGTAAAAAACCACTGAATTATTTATTGGATTTCAAATAGACAATTGCCTGAAAGACGTCAAATAAAAAAAACTGTCATATAAGAATATAAAATATCTTTTTATCTAATGAATAAGTGTGTATAAACATATCTAATTGTAATGCTCTCTTTATGTTACAGGTAAGCAATGCGATATTACATTTGGCACAAAATCTGTTATCACGTAAGCATAACGTTTTATTATAATCTCAATATGCGATATGTAACGTCACTAAATATAATATTCAGACACTACATTTTTTCGCAGTATTAAGTACATAAGTCAATTACAAATTGCCCCTATTTAACTTTAAGGAGCTTTCAACTTTTAAACTCAGGAAATCAATGTAAAAAAATTGAGCTGCTAATTAAGGAAATTAGTGTTTTATATCTAATTTTATTTTATTTCTGACTTATATCAAGTGACGTAAAATTACAAAACTGTCTTAAACCGGTGCAGTTTAATCTAAAAAGTAAAGTCGAAAAGCGGGTGAAATTCATTAAGTTTTCTGTGCTCACAAAGGTCACAAAAAACTGGAAAAATACATTCTAAGAAATGCGGTTATTAAATTTTTCTAACGATGGAAAAATCCGATCCGATGTTCGCCCAAAGCTTCATGTCAATATTGGCAATATGCTATGTTCCTTTGACAATACATATTGGACAAACTTTTAAAACTGCTCCTCAACTTCATATCTATATTATACGTAAGAAAAATATTTTCAAAGGAGGACATCAACAAGGTCAGCTTAAAATGTATAGTCTTTAGAGGCAAAAGCATCAAACCAGCATAAAAAAAATTTGAATATTAGGTGATATTACTATACTTGATTGTACGCTATAAACCAGTGGAAGCCCTTTTTAATTTTTGCTGCATCCTTCCCAGTCTCGACATTGACCTTTTACTCTTTCGAAGCCATTGTCACTTTTCCATAATTAGAAGAAAATATTGACATCAACATAGCTTCTAAGTACACAAACAATCCACGATAACAGAAAAAAATCTATTCAATTAAGAAGAGTCTAACGTTCTATCGAATTAAAGCCGAATAGAACTTCTGTGCCAACAACAATCTCCCAGAAGCAGCGAAGAAGAATGTAAAAAATAATAATAAAAAAAACGCAGCATATTGCAGTTCTGTTTGTCCATCTTATCAGGACTCGACTCGGAGTCTGGCTCAATTTCTCCGTCTTCTTTATTCCCCGGTCGTCCTCTCGTCGGCGATACAAAATCGAGAATCAACGGACGTCCAAACCCCCTATAGCAAGAGCTCGTACAACGTGTGTGTGTACGTCGTCGTCGTGTCCCGTAACTATAAATAAAGGGCAATAAGAGGCGGCGAGGAAAGGAGCAGGTAAACTCCGTAGCTTGATGTCGACAGCCGGAGCTCTGTGTATATATATATACGTATAGAAGGACTATTCCTGTGGTGTGGCGCGACGGGGACGAAAATTCCAAACACGTATTTTCGCGCACGGCCTGAGTCTGTGTACTCGTACACTCAATCCTCCGCATCTTCCTGTCCGCTTTATTTTTCTTCCTCTCCCTTCTGCGTCTCTCTCTCTCTCTCACTCTCTCTCTCTCTTTCTCTTGCTTTTATAGTCCTGCACCAGACGTACTTCTGCACACGCATACCAACTCGTTCTCTCTCACTCTACCATCCACCTACGCTAATTCGTGTAAATGAGTGCACACATGCGCTCATTCCCTTCTCGTTGAGGGAGGTTGTCCGCACGCGGAGAGCTTTTTCTGCGTGAAGAGCAGGAAGAAAAGAAAAGCCAAAGATAGAGGGAGTGCCGAGAGGTGACAGCAGAGACCATCGCGCGAGGAATTTTCTTCTCTCCCTCTTTTTTCTCTCCTCTTCGCTTTTGCTTCTCTCCCCCTCTCCCTTTTTTTTTGCTCTTCGATTCCTCACGCTTTCTGGGCTTTACTTCGCTGAAGGGACTCGTGGGACGAGGAAGAGGATTGTGTGCTTTGAGAACAAATTCTCCGACCGAGAACAAAATATGGCCTCTTCTGCTCTCGCTCTCTTTTCTTCCTTTTTTTTTTATCAGAGGCGACAATGAGAAAAAAATTTCTTTTGAAATTATTTGTTTTTCGAGAATCACTTTCTGTGCGATGGGTTTTGTCCCATTTCCGATGTGGTGTTATTTGAAATTGTACGTGTTTTCTGACACTATTTCAATCTCATCTTTTTATGAGTAGCCGAAATATTCGAATTTGTCCCCGAAAGAATAAAAATAATTCTAAATCTTATAAATAAAATTAATTATTAAGTTTAATCGGGTAATTTTAATTAATAAATAAGATTTTATTACTCATCTGTATGACTGGAAGACTCTAAATACAGTATTCCAATAAACTGGCTTGCCTCGCTATTAAAGCGAATCTCTCAACAGCTAAACAAGAACGATGCGTGAACGATATACGGATAAAGTCGCAACAGAAAATTTCCCAGCCCTATAGAATATAGAGAAAAAAATTGCAAATTGAAATAAGCTAAAACCATCGATGCCATCGATTCCTCAAGGCGCCTCCATTCCCATATCGCCATTCACGTCATCTCTCCGTACATTTGTGATTTGCTGCCAATTTTCATCCTCTTCTATTCTTCCATCCATATTGTCAGTTCGTGCGCTTTTTTTCCAATCTTTTTCCTCCCAGCTCCCTCGCTCTCTATGTCCTGTACCTTTTTGTACCGAGGTTGTGCTTCACTTTGCCTGATGGAATTCTTTTGCAGCATGGATAAGTGCTTTTGAACTTTGTGACTGTGCAAAAGACGAGGAGAAGGGAAAGAGAGAAAATTAGTGAATTATGATGAGGAAGGATAAGAAAGGAGGGCAAGTCTAGGACTGAATCAATTATGATTAAACAATTGTGACATGTATAAATTGGAGAATTGTGGAAGAGACAAAAAGGAGAGAGAATAATTGAGAAAATGAATATTCAATCGGGACCAAATAGAACATCATAGAAATAATAAGAATAAATAAAGTTTATTATTAAAATTATTCCTTTCTCTCTGGATGTAAATTTCGAATAATTTTATCTCATAAGAAATGTTCATCCTTCACTTCTATAAATCAAAAGATTTTTACTTTATCTCGTTCATATTTGAATAAAAACACTTCAGTTCTTTGTGTGCGAATAAACCCGATCTTTATTCATAAGTAAGTCGAGCTAAAAATTGAATTTTCATTTACAAGCCAAAACGATCATTGATTCAAGCAGATTGAAAATTCCTGCCCGATAAGCAGCGAGAGAACTTGGCGGGGCGATGGTACACCATCCTCCCACCCAAAAAATTTTCATCTCTAATAAACATTCTGCTTATCGAGCGAATCCAAAAAAAATCCTCCGGCATCCACTTCTCCGGGGCTAAACAAATCAAAATCCATCCAAAATAAATGAAATCGAGGTGGAAGTGGGAGGATGAGCCGTGGAGAGTAGCATGCGCTCAAAAGGCAAGATAGAGACTATGGAGAGAAAGAGAATAATGAGTGCCGCGTCGGAGAGGCTGCATAGCGTGCGGCGCTGGGCTCGTCGTAAACGCGAATGGAAGTATCTCGCTTTCTCTTTTACCCGCGGAGCGGTCCAATCTACGCTCCCCAATGCGATTATCGGATTTCGCTTAGCCAACCGCGCGCGACGCTCGGCTGCCTGGTACTACTGCCGCTGCTCCTGCTGCTGCTGCTGGTCCTGCACATATTTTTCCTCTTGGTCCTTTTCAATTTTCCTTCCTCTCTCTTTCTTCCTCTAGAGCTCTCTTTACTCCCGAATCACGATGCCAGAGCCCTTACCCGTAACTCCTTCTCTCTATTTTCCTTTGCCCTTGACGCGCTCGACTCCTGTTTTTCTTCTTCTTCTTATTTCTCTTTTGCTTGCTTAGAGGGAGCGACCCGAGAGAGCGAGATAGAGAGAGCAAGAGAGCTGGAATTTTTGAAACGTTGATTTTGATGAATTTTCGGAAAGGGGGCTTACGAGGGTCGACGAATCGCACTTTTGCTCGCTGAGCTTTCGATTCGTGCTCATGGATAATCTTGCAGCATGGAATTCGTTGTTGCTCGGATTAATATTAGGATTAACATTTTTTGTGTTTTATTATTGTTATTGTGTCAAGATTTTGGGTGGTCTACTCTAATTAGTTTGTCTATAATTGTGACTATTATTTTTCTTTTATCGATTTTCTAATTTCATAAATATCTTCAGCTTAGATAGACATTTTTAGAAAATAGTGTTAATTTTCTTACTACTTTATTGTTTTTTTTTATATTATTGATAAAGTCATATGAGATAAATTAAATGATAATTTAGATTGACAAACAACGTTATCAAATATTAAATTGCTTACTGGGAATAAGATAAGACCTGACTGAAAAACTAAATCAACCAAGAAAGTTTAATAACCATTTAAGTAAATATTTACTTACCATAACATAATGTTCGACTGATAGAGTAAAAGTATCTAAATTCCATGGATTATTTACATCCATCCAATTTCCTGAACCTCAATTTAAAACACACCGAGAACATAGTCAACTTCAAATTAAAGCAATAAAATGGAGCATTAGAAGCATAGTATAAAAATATTTCTTATCGCCTCCAGACCGACTTGGTGGATATCCTTTTCACCCGCTCATTCGTAGGAAGCGACGTCGTCGTTCCGTGGAAACGTCTGCAGAGAGAGAAAAAGAGAGATAAAGAGACGCGCGCAAGAGAGCGACGCTACTGGTGATCGAATTGTAAAATCGCATCGAGCAACGCCGCCGCCGCCGTCGCCGAGGCAGCCTATGCTCGTGGTTATCCGTGCTCGACTCGACAAACGATCTTGACGTGCCGAGATGCTCCGCTCGGCATCTGTATTCCATCGATATAATCGAGACCGAGTGATTGAGTAAGAAAAAGAGCGAATACGGAAACGGAGAAACACGAGGGGAAAAAAAGACGTGGAATTAAATTTTTAGGTCTAGTGTAAATACGTTGCTTTGTCGTGTAAACAGTGGCTATGGTGTATAAGTAGGCCGATGAGTTTCCTGCTTGTCCTGCGATTCGATTTGATAATTAGAAACATTCTGATGTGGGATTATTGTTGTTCAGTTTTAGGATGTCTATTTTTAGATTCAATTAAGACTTTGAGAATAGAAAAATTAACATTGAAGTTCTACATTCTAGATACAGAGAATTAATGCACATATTTACATAGTAAACTTTTTTTAATTACTCTTTCAAATTTTTAACAATTTTTATTCAAATTTACTAAATTAATGGATAATTTTTGTAATTAATATTCTTAATAAATTACCATTTTTAATGCATAATAAATACAAGATAAATAAAATATAATAAAGGGTGAGAAAATAAAACTTTTATGTAAAGTGAGTGAAGATTGTAGACATTCATTATTTTATTACGCTTTTTTAAGTCGTAATATCCTTTTTATGAGAGTTACAAAAACAGAAGTAATGCTTCTTTTATTAAAGCTAGTAACCGTGCATAAAAAAATTTTTACAACGAATTTCGTATGAATTATTATATTAGTCTAATTACATTTTGACTGTTTTAGAAACGTAAGACACTTTGAAAAAGAATGCACAAGTTTACTTTCATTCATTAAAAAAAACATTATTGTATCGTGTGATAAAAGTTTTGCACATAATTAATGTAGATTCTGTGATTAGTTGATTTTTAAAATTATTAATTTGCAATGAATTTGAATCGTTCAACAACATTACCTAAGTAGTTATATAAATGATGAGCGAAAAGCATTCATAAAATCATCTACTACAGTAAGAGCTACTCCGAACACACGCTAAACTTAGATTCCCCTATTTCACAAGATTTTCGGAGTATTATCATTTTTAGAGCTAATAACGCAGATTAGAAGACGCGAAATAGTGGAGTAGGAGGTAGAAGCATAGCGGGAGTCGATTCCGAGTGCAGCTGCATTTCCTCTCGAGCAGCGTTCCAAGGGAAATGCAGAGGGAAACACGCGCAAGTACATACGGGAAATTTGCGCATGGGACCGTGAATTTCAACGCCTCGTACATTTTAATGCGCTCGAGCGCCGAAGCTGCACAATAAAGTAAGAGAGGAGAGAGAGAGAGATAGAGAGAGAGAGAGAGATGAGAGAGAATGAGGGTAAGCCGCAGAGGAAACTAATCAAGCTCTATTTTCCGGGGCACTTATTAATGGGCTTGAGAGATTCGATTAGAGCAATTAAGCTGGATGGAAATCTGTTGACTCGCATATGATAAAATCGCGAAAATGGATCCGGGAATATTTGGCTTGAAAAAGGGATGTCTAAAAGACGCGCACTGAAAAATTTCTTATGTATACCGAAATGTTAGATAGGAAGAACTTCTTAAATGCAGGAATTATTGAGATATTCCAAAGTAAAGTTTTCTTGGCACTGATATGTGCGCGTATATTGAAATATGATGTTTAACGTCAGCGACGTGTCGATTCTTTTCGGAAATTGGGCGCTTATCTACGATTCATTTGTCGACATGATTTTTCGTTTCAAAATGAATACTCATCTATTATGGGACGATTTCAAAATAAATGTGCAACAAATTTTATTCATACTCTCGCCTGCTCGGACCAAATTGAGTTTATTGTTCCAAATTGCAAGATTGTTCTTGCTGTATTTTATAACTCATACATTATTTAATGGAATCTTATTTAATAAATAATTATCTTCAACGCAGTTTGTTGGGATTCATAAATTTATGATTAAATTTTAATGCTATTTTACTGCCAGAAAAAAATTATTATGCAAAACTCTAAAGCTCGGCGAATCTGGAAGAAAATAAAAAATAAATCTGGGATAACAATTAGATGGAATTAAAATTTTATAGGAGTTAATTAGTTTAAAAAGTTCATATACTACTGCTAATCATGATGTAGAAAAAGAGAATTTAAGACTTAAAACTGATACTTAACTCTTCACTTCTTCTTTTCCACTCATCTGAAACAATAAAGGACGAATTCACAAAGTTATTACAACTATTAATGCTTCTCCTCGAGCCTTTTAGTTTTCGCGCATATCAGTCCAACAGAAGTTGGCGCTACAGCAAGCGAATGAGCGGATGCGTATATAAGTAGTAACGGCGCGTAACGATAAGACGACGCGAGCCGCACGAGTGTACGTTTTGCCGGCAGGCATATAAGTTCTTGCACGAGAAATTGCCAGGAAGTCGGAGATTTACGTGAGTGCGCTTGATGTATTCTCCGACTCTTGCGCCCGTGGAGTAGAAGAACCCGACTGAATACGAAGCAGAAGGTATGACAAAGAGAAAGTGTGAGAGACAGCGAGTATATAATAGCACAAATAAGCTCTGAAGTTTTTTTGTATTTCGATGATATGGTTCTAATGGAGTAACCTTATAATGCAAAAATGGATTGGACGGTGAATTATAAATTAGATGAAAATGCATTGTTTTATCGCAAAGATATGTAATTTCCCCGTGGAATTATACATTTATTCTGTTTGTTACATAACAAATCGCATTCGAAATGGACGTTAAAAGAAGAAGCGTAGAGTACAAAGAGAATTTTTCGCTGCGTGCATTCTCTAATATTCACTTTGCAATCGTATCACCTGGGAAAAAAACTACAACGAATTCATGGTAAAAATTATTTAACCAGCGCGTACTTTACTTTCGATAAAATGAAATTGTTCCTAAAGTTGATACTAAAAGTTTATTAGAATTTTTACAGAATTAGCATATGTCACTGAGCAGAGAAATTCGTATATCTGATAACACGAACACAGTAAAGACTAACATATCGCATTGTCCAGATTAAGCGAGCTCCTCAACTTATTTTACGAATATATAGATTTTCACCACGGGAAAGAAAAGAAAAATTCATCTTGACGAAAGTCGAAAAGTGTACGCAAAGCAGCTGTGCGAATGAAATTCGCTTGCCATAGTCAAAGACTTTAAGCCATCTAAGTGTGAGTTTGAAACGCTCTCGGTTCTCGCATCGTCACACGTACACACACGCGTCGGTAGTACATAGCTCTATACTCCTCGTCAAAGCACAATTAGTGCATTCGGCAAAAGGCGAGAGCGTAAAGCGGAAGCCTTTGAAAAGGTAATGGACAATAAGCAGTGATAACAATTACCGGCAGCTCACACGCGTATATACAGGGAAAATGCCGCTACGAGGACGCGAGGCAAGAGGTACGGGAAGTGCATAAAAGGCAGAGACAGATGACAGGAGAAAGAGAGAAAGTGGGGGGCGAGGGAAGAGAGAACGAAGTTTCGGGCGCTAGTTGGAAAGAAAGAGTAGCGCGCAAGAGCGATTAGCGCGCGAGCGACAAAATTAATGGGTGCTAATTTGGGGAAAAGCGGAGACGACGCGGTAATGCAGGTAGCTTCTTCGGTTAATGAAAAGCGATAATGGGCGCCGTGGCTGTGCTTGTTGTCGAGGAATGGCTCGTCGGTACGCGAGACGTTTTTTTTTAAAAAAACAACTGTAGAGAAATGCACGGTGTTTTGTTTAAGTTTACGCGGTAGGATACAATTATCGAATTAATTTGGGCGCAAAGTTTTTTTTCTACCTGTAAATGGTGTCGGCGAAACATATATTTCCTTTATAGAAAATATTTTTTGTCACGCTTTGAAAAACTACGCTGACGCGGGGTCGTTTATAAAAATTATCAGGTCAAAAGATAAACGCACAAAATGGAAACCGTACACCGAAATCTTTTCTGTCTCTAAATATAATATTTTATTCAGTTCCAGTTGTAACTATCAAGAGCATGCAATTTATAAAACAATTTATACCTTTTTCATCTGATGAACTAGTCTGATGAACTAACGTTCGCATTTTTTACGGAGCACTGTCCTTTCCTGAAAAAAGCCTGTACTCACGATGCAATTAGTCGACCAATAGTTCCGCGCACACTCGGCCCATAATCAAAGCGCGCGCATTTCCCTAATTGCAGCATCATTTGTTTTTTCGCGTACAACCGCGTCCCCGTAAGATACGAGCGAAAGGGAGAGAAAGAGAGAGAGAGAGAGAGAGAAGCGGAAAAGTCGGGGGGTGCACACGAACCTCGGTGCCAAACTGCAAACTGTCGGCTGCTGCCGCAGTTGCAGAAAGGCGTTTAATGCCCGCGGCGCTGGAAAATAATTACGGAAGCGACGATCAATTTCGCACTTTTTGGCGAGCCGCGAGTTCACAATTCTCTCGGGCTAATTTATACGGTAAGCGGTGCACATGCGTGAATCTGTGTATGTATATATCATGTGGTACACGACGAGTTATGGGGCGTGAAAATTAGAAAAATCGCCGCGGACTATGAGCGGCGTATAATCGCGCGATACATTGCGCGGAGTGAAAGAAACGGTGAATCTTTTGCACATTTTGATTTACGAACGGAATCGAGCGAGCTACGGATTTAAGTATACTTAGCACTTTTATTCGAAAGTTTCGATCGAGTGGTCCTTTTAGTTGTAGAATTCTAAATGTTTAAATTTTGTGTAATATATATCTAGTTTTATTTGTACTGAACTGTGGAATTGTTAGATCTTTAATTTAGCTGGAAACTACCTGTACTCTTTACAAAGAAAATAAAATATATAAATGGAGGGCGATGATTCAGTTTTTAATAAAGAGTAATAATAAATATGAACTGTTATGACCAAACAGTTGGATAAATAATGGTTTGATTATAATTTAAATATTATTCATATCTATAATGAATTGATTCGTCTAAAGTATATGAGAACTAAAATAAAGGAAATTATTATTAACAGGTAGGTTGTCAATTAAGAATGCATTATCTAGTCAATAAATAAGAATGCGAGGATTCTAAAATTCATTGGATAAAACCAGTGTCAGATTCGTTTGTAAAATGTAAAATGAATTGCCTTCAGCATCGCTTTTAACCGACGTACACTTTTTCCATGTTATATCTGACGAGTATTTTTAAGATTCCAAATTATTCAAGACCTATGAAAATAGCTTCATCGGTTGAAGTGTCAGAATGTACGCCGAAAATATTCAAGCTACAAGGTTTTTTAACGATTATTTTCACTTCCGCATACACTATAACACTACTACGTGACCTTTCCGATTTCTCATCCTTAAAATAAAACAATGGCATTGAGCAATAGTTTTTATTCTTTAGTTACTTGTACGTTTTTTAGTTACTTTTACAGACATGAGACTTTAATCCATTGTTGAGAAATAAAATATTAAATCCACTTTTAAAACTATAGTCATACTTTATCTCTAATTAAATATGAAAACTAGTAAAATTTGTTCAAAAAATTCTCAAGTTATAACAGCCATTAATCATAACTAGATTAAATTTTAATCAACGCCTCTACCAGATTAAGCAACTCACCAGCTTTATTCAAATATTAAACGCATACAATCCTGTATCAACATAACGATCAGGAGGAAAAACAAAATCGTGAAAATACGAAAACTGCTCGATATGCATTTTACTAAAACTTCTTATTATAACTATTTGACCTTAATCCTATAAATTTTTATTCACTAAAATTATGTTATGAATTCGTTTATGAAAAACACATTTTTTATAAAGATTATCCAGCTATTTCTCACTGAATTAATTAATCTGAAACAGGATTTTATAATTTTCATTTAGATACTTCAGTCTTAATTTATTATACTAAAAATTCTTTTCTAAAAATAGTGAAAAATTAAAAACAAATTTTATATTCTTGCTTTGTCAAATAACGTATACAATATTAACTCACAAAAAATAAGCCATTGCATGTCAAAGCTTGAACCGAGGCAATAAATGTTAATGAGTCATAGTTGCAGCATCAAAGACTTTCTTAGTCGTTAATATTCAAAGCAAATAAAAACCACACATAAATTATTCATAATACGCACGAAACGAGCTACATCAAAAGCAGAAAAATTATCATCATCTAATACACTTCGGTCCGCTCAAGATTGTCCCTAAAAATCGCGCCGCATTCGACTAAACTCTCCGCGCGACACTAATACCCCAACTGCAACGAATCTCCGCAGTAATATCTCTCTCTCTCTCTCTCTCTCTCTCTCTCTCTCTCTTTCTCTCTCTCTATACATCGATAGCGAAGCAAACGGAAGCTGCCGGAAAAGGGAAAATCGCTTCTCTCAAAAGCGGCGCGCGGAGCTTCCCTTCGGCTCTCTTTCATTTTTTTGTCCATTTCTCCCTCATCCCGCTGTCTCTGCTCCCGCTTGATTTATACCCAGAGTCGCGGAATAGGACGTATATCGAACACTGCCTCTTCTACCCCATAAGTGTCGGAGGGAGACTAGGGATTTTATCGATGACCGATATATATGCGCACGCACCCGCATGTCTCTCGAGCTCGTTCCTTATCTGCCCTCGTGTGTAATACCGCCACGAGGATGCACAATTTTTGGGGAATTGAAATTTTCGTGTACACCTCTTTCTTTTTAGATTAACGCAATTGAAATCATTATTTTTAACGTAGGGAGACATGACACATCACTGAAATAATACGCATGATACTTGTTTCGGTAAAGAAAAAAGGAAAGAACGTTTTCAAATTTGAGATAGTAACTGAAAACTATGTAAATATAATGCGGTTTTGTTGGAGCTACTTAAAATGCTCACAAATTTAGAAAAATAAGTTATTTAGTTATTTTCCACCACCTTGATATCAAATTATGAACTTTAAAATATATCTGTCTCCCAGTTCGAAACATTTGAAAGTTTGGAATTGAAGAGATAACTTTTGCCGCGGTACTATCAGATTCAAAAATTTTAAGTGTTCGTTTCGGTCGGATATGGTGAAGTACGGCTACACCGTGTAACTAAATTTATCTAACCAAAGTTTTCATATGGTTATCTGTAACGTGGTTTATTTGCATCTGTTGCATCTGCGCTGAGTCAATGTTTTCGAAACGGATTATATTGCCTTCGGCGAAGAGTATAATAAACACAGTGAATGTGCAATAAATGCAGGCATCTTTTTGAAACTCAAGGATAACCGTAAAATCAGTTATACTAGTATTTGACATTATTTAATTTAATTTTCCATTCATTATTCCTCTTTATTATTGTATCAAGAACATAAGACAAATATTTTCCCACGAAAGAATTTGAATTATTATGTGATGAATAAAACAGCATATTTAATTATAAATATTAACTGCATTAAAATACTCTTTTCTTCACACAATTAATTTTTAACAAACGCGCTGTTCCTTATGCTGCTTTGAAGAGACTGCACGACATAGTCCCCAGTGGCGCATTGTAACAACAAAAATGCACTCGAATAATTTTAATTATATAAATTTAACGCTTAATTATATAAATTATAACGCTTTCATCCACAACGCATTGTTCCGAATCGCTGACCTCCCCGTACATCCCGCAATACGGGAATTCCTCGCGCATTTTGGAATCTTCCGCATTTGGCGCGCATCTTCCGCTACAATCCGCCGCTGAGAAAACGTCCCGAATCATAATAAATAATAAATTCCTCGGGGTCCGCCGGCGTTTATGTGTGGTACGAAGCGCGTTAATATGTCACAATTTAAAATTAGCTAGCGGTGCTCGCACGCAATTCCGCACAACATAATTTAAGCGCAATTTTACAACTGCGATTTATCTCGCAATATAATCGTTCGCCGAGCCGTGCACAAACACTCAATTGCTATAGAGTTAATGAAACAAACGAATTGTACTTAATGAAATTATTTGGCGCTCCACCGTCGTGCGTGCACTCGCAGACAATTCCGCTTTAGTTTGCAATAATAGAATGGTCGGGCCGCAATAAAGCCGCCAAATGGAACATTAATTTTTTTTTCCTTTCATGCCTCGGTCTACACCGCACCGCGTGTAATATCTTGCATTAGTCGTCACGCGACGCAGATCGGAAAGCTGGAAATGCGCTCCGGTGTACATAAAGCTGTTTATATACAATCGCGATAAGTAATTTTTAATCTGTTTTCCGCTTGATAGGAATTCGTATAACCTTTTTCTTTTTTCACTATACCAATACCGTTAAGCCGTAATAACATTATTTTGATATTAATCTCTGTGTAATAAATTTAAAATGAAAGTAATTCCAACTAAGATATTCTTTTATATTTGGAAAATGCAGTCTATCGGATTACGTAATTCCAGCAGCTTTCGTAATACTCTGTAACGATGTCGAATCATCCGGGAAATTAATTTAGGTATATCAATGTAAGCGCTCTAACAATTTTTATTTACGCAACGGCACTGCGATGCTCTATACACGATATGCCTAATGTGTAATATGCAAAATACGCAATCGTCTCGAAAATCGTGCAGACACAAAGCTCTAACCGATAAAGTAAAAAAAAAGTCTCGATTCATAAGCGGGGAGTCATTCTTAAATAAGCTTTGTCGCGTATTGCAGTTAAAAACTCCCGAAACCGAGCTGCGCTCGCAAAAAGAAGGGACAGGAAGAATTCCGTCCTTAGAGGTATACAGTGCACACGTACGAGGTCAAGACTCTCCTCATCGATTTTTCTCTCCTCCCTCTCTATCTCTCTCTTGGACCTGTTCGCGCGCGACGAGCTATGAAATTCTTGCGTCTCCTCTCTCGTAGCACAAGTAAATACATATTCCTCGCGGTGCCTCTTTCCAAGGGTGAAAGAGGGAGGGAGAGAGAGAGAGAGAGAGAGAGGAAGAGAATGTCTGAAACGCGGCCGCGTTAACCGCGCGCGAAAGCGGAGCAGCGGCTTTTGTAACGAGCGCAAAACAAAACCACAATCCCCCGGCGGTGAGATTCGCGCGCGAGTTGCGAGAGCTGAAGAAATGTAAGAGCTGCGTATATGTGTGTGTGTGTGTGTGTGTGTGTGTGTGTGTGTCTGTGTGCATAACCTGAGACAGGGTTATCGGAGAAATATCAAGTTATGCAGTCGGAGTCTTGGGATCGGGTTAACGATGTGTTACACGAGCGCGTCGACGCCATTCTGTTTCTTACTGATGAGCAGTGAATACTAGATATTTTTTCCCAGACTTATAAGAATATCTCGTTTATTCTTTTTAATTTTAAATGCCTGAAGGGATACCTTTTTTTCGTCAAATTTATACTACTGCTGTTATAATGATGCGTTTTTTTTTTTCATGTATTTGAAAGAAATAAAACCTTGATAATCAAAGCAGCCTTTTGGAGCGAGAGTCAGGAGTTAGGTTTCTAAAAAGGTGACTCGTGCAAGATCCCCATCCTCGAATGAAGTTGCACTACCTATTGGAAGGTTATTAACTCGGTTGCAATATATCCCCGATGATTAACATTAAATATTCGTCATGGATGAACTCTGAGAAAGAAAAAAATCGAGATAAATCATAAACTGAGATGAACTGTTCTATCGTTTTTCCATCTGCATGACCGGTAGAACAGATTATATCCAATATAGCTGATTCATTACCTCAAACGCGCTGTTCAGGCTGTTCACATGAGTCCTCTGATTGGTGGATCAGTCTACCAAGCGAGATCGCTGCTATAAGGTAGCCTCTTCTTGGAAGTCTAAGGGGTAATTTATCTTCTTGAATGATTTCTCAAAGAGTCTTAATTTTGTACTGACAAGCGTCTTCTCTTGTTATACGGTATCGTTTTACTAAAGCCACCTAGGCTCCACCAAAGCTTAGTAGCTTGTCCTAAGTACAAGAGAATGTGGTCAAGTTCCTACTGAAATCAATACTGTTAAATAGGAGTTAAAAGGTTAAGAAAGAAAAAACTGAGAAAGTATGGAACTGCAAGTTCAGTCAAACCAAAACGTACATGCACTCCTCGATTTCCATGCTCAAGTTGGTGTAAAGAGCTGCAGAACCATTCTGTAGGTAGTAGTGATAAAAGTGGAACTCCTTCCAGAGACGTACGAAATTGAAATGGTGCAAAGATTGATGTACTCGAAAGTTCGATTTGATATTATAGTATTTCAATAGACTATCCTCATACTTGTTAGACCACATTCAATCACTTCTTTACACTACATAAGATTTAATTACTCGACTTGTATTAACAAGTAGCATCTGGCTAGAAAGAGTATTTGGAAACCTGTAAGCTCAACTGGACGATCCTGATAATGTGAAGATGTGTTTGTGAGAAAAATATTTTGGAAAAGGTTATAAGTGATATCCCCGGGGTCTGTTAGATCAACTCTAGCTCGCAGTTCGTCACTGAAGAGCACTTGTCACCGTGGCTCAGTCCTTTTTGTATGCAAAACCAATTTGTTTAAAAGAGGGGGAAAGTCGTCCGAGTCTTTGGGTAGGTCCTCTGGGTATGTCCTCTTGACCGAAGGCATAAGGTTGACTTTAAAAAAAAAAGAGTGAGAACAATATACATGGTCACTGTAGTAGCGACGATCCAGATATCCGTAATTGACCAGTTATATTCAA
The DNA here is from genome assembly GCA_900490025.1 of Megastigmus dorsalis. Taxonomy (NCBI): domain Eukaryota; kingdom Metazoa; phylum Arthropoda; class Insecta; order Hymenoptera; family Megastigmidae; genus Megastigmus; species Megastigmus dorsalis. Next base: position 141,173 of record UELU01147197.1, read on the forward strand.
ATTTCCATTAATCATACGATTTCTGAATTTAATGGAAAAATAATTATATGGCTTTGAAACATTTTATTTCGATTTCGTGCAAAATCTGAAAACGTATTATTAAATAAAGACCCAATAAAATGTACATTTCAAAAGCAAATGTCATTAGAAGGTTAAAAAAGCTAATCTTATGCCATAGCTTACGTCATATTGCAGTAGCGTAACGAAGATAATATTAAAGTGAGGTCGATATAATACACACTTGAACAAGTTTTCCATAAATACAGAGACAATATGTACTAGTGCATCACGAAATTCTTCCACCAAAGATAGTTCACCGCTGCGTGTACGAATCGGCCCATAATGTTAAACGGCAGAAGCTGTCTCCTTATCGAGGGAATATCGATGTCTACTCCGGTGCGCTACACACACACACATACACACACGTGGAGGTAGTGCATAGGCTTTCCCAGTTGAGCGGTCGCCTTATCTACCAACATCCAGGCGAGCCTCCGAAAACCACTAGGAGGGATGAGGGAATTTCGGCTGTAGTCAGGAGGGGAAGGGACTGTGCAAACAAGACTCGCTAATGAAACTAACGTTACGACTCTCGCTCTCTCTCTCTCTCTCTATCTCTATACCTCTCTCAGTATACCACATTCCAGTCCACTTTTCATACAGGACTTTTTCTTCCCGAGTTTTAATTGCACCGGACGAGTGGACAACGAATACTCCTTCATATCGTCGATAAGTGAGTTCCGTGTTTGTGCGTGGATAATTAAGTTCGCGCTATACGACGAGCAGTTATTGCCACTTGATCGAGCTTCCGCCGGTGTCCTCGTTATTTTTGTTTACTCGCATGGAATGGATAAATTTCGTTTTCTTTAGCCTTTGAAGGATGTCAGAGTTCTTGTAGTACGCTACATTAACCAATAATTGTTAGAAAAATAGTAAAAACGTATTTTCTTTGAGCTGTAATTGGTTTATTTCTTCCAGTTCGGCCCTACAAGTCAGATATTGAATAAAGGGACTAACAATTTCAATTCACAGACATCTCGGTGCTGGCGAAACCAAAGCACTGCCCAACCAACAATCGAATAGTAAATCTCTACTTTTCCTAAAAAGACTAGACTTTATTTGCCAAGTTAAAAATAGTATTTCCAGACAATACGGGTGTTCACCCTTCTCCAAACCCTCAGGATAAAAAAAAATTGTTCGCACGAGGTCTGAAAAAAAAAAGAACGGCGACAAAAAGCCATCGAACTTCGACTAACTTCACTTTTGTGTTTCACAGGCCGCGTGCGCCGCAACCCTATTCCAATCCCTCATTCTCCACAAACCCACGATCGCACACGCGCGTATCATTCGGCTTCCTCCTTTTTGTCAGCTACGTCGCTATATATGCGCTCCTCTTTCCCTCGTCTATCCCTCAGCTCATTTCTCCTCTTCACGAATATATGCATGTATATTATATATGTACAAGTGTGTGTGCCTGTGTGTGTGTGTGTGTGTGTAGCGCAATACATCAGAGCTGCGTATGACAGACAGTAACCCCTGTAGCTGCAGCTATATTGGCTATATATGTACCGAGCGCTGGGCGCACATAGAGCGACACATCAATCTATGCCAACTTCTCTCCGTCTCACCCGCGAGCCATGTCTTTCCGCTTGAGCGTACTGCACGCGTGTACATCGCGGATTATATGCGCCCTGAGGCTTGTCCTTCTTCTCTTCTTTTTTTTGCTATCTCTCTCCTCCTCTTTTTTATATGTGTAGGTAGTTTCCATTAAGGCTATGCGCGCCGTTGCGAGGTTCATCAAAGAGGAGGATGATGATAGAGGCATTGTACCGAGGCGAGGAGACATTATTGTGGTTGGAAACTGGAGTTTAGAGCTTTTCTGGACTTGTCCTATTTAGTGTGCGAGCTCTCGGTCTCTTTTCTTCTCCTATTTTTTTGGATGTAGTTTGACTGCTTTGCGGTTTTAGGGCTGAGGGAGATGTTTTTTTGAGTTTTCGGTTAGATTGAATCGATTGCTGTGTAATCTGTTGATCATCGAGATAAGCGCTGTAGACAATTTCGTATTTACAAATAAATATAGTGGTTACCTTTCATTATTTTCGAATAATTAATTGTTACAGATTGTAATTTAACGATTTGAATGAAAAATTAGGGAATTTAATCTATAATTTTGTTATAAAGTAAAATGTAATCGAAATGAAATTAAAGAAGAACAGCAAATTTGTACTGATATAACAAAAAGAAATAGCCATGGTTTATCGGTAAACGCGAGTATTTTCAGCCTTTAGTTGGTTAATTGATTTCACAGACTTTTTTTATTTACACCCATCTCTTTTACGTTTTCTCAGGAGCCATGAAAATTGATAAAAAATACGCGCCTTTTCTATTGTTTACACTTTTCTTAACTTCTACAAGTCAAAACGTTCAGAAACTATTCTATCAGCATAAAATTAATCATTAATAATTTGTAAAGAAAAAGATATGTAATTTTTCCAAAGATATTGAAAAAATACTGTAAATCATTATTAAGTATTGGCTTTGTCTTTCAGTCAATTATATAACTTTTTTTTCTGATTTTCGAAAAAATGTGTTTTAGCTTGATGAATTATCCATGACAAGGCTTCCTAAAGGGTGTTCACGAATAAAAAATTATCCTTGATCACAATCATAAACTGTAAATCAAGGCAATTTCAAGAACGAAACAGGAAATTAATCACTTTCAAAAAAATAGAAATGTTGAATTTTTCTCAAGGGCAAACTTGAAGTCAATGCTATTGTGTTTTATTTTTTTCAAATTGTAATTATTTTATCCAATATCGTAAAATATATTATTAATATTAATATTGAAAATAAAATTTCGGTTTACGACGTTCTGTTAATTTAAAATTTTTTTAGTTTCAATATGCTTTACAAAGTTAAGTTACGCATAATGTTGCATACATTTTCTATTTATCCCAGTTGTGAACGCTCTAAAGTATATGAACTTAGCACACGACATGCATTAAAGAAATCAATGCCTCTTTAGTTATTGAAGTTCTGATTAAAAGTGGTACTTAAACATTTTTCCTACGCAGTAATGTACGTGGAATAATGGCAAAATTTCAGGCCGCAGCAGCGAATTATTCGACTGAAAAGCTAAACTTCGATATTTGCCCCACTCCCTCGGTCTTTGCACACTTTCTCTCCGAGTTTTCTCAGAGCGCATGCTACCCCCCGCGGTGGTTTATTTTTACTTTTTTTTGTGGAGGGGAGAGAGCGAGAGAGGAGGGCGAGAGACTTTTCGTCACACGGTCTCTTTAAAACTATGCGCGGCGCTCGCTCTGAAAAGTCATTAGCGAAACGCGTGCGCATACACGTGGAAATGCTTTAAGAGAAAAGCACACATAGGACGGGATGTAAGTGGGATGCCGTTTTAATAAGGACGACGTGCGACAGGCGAGATATTGGTACTAATTTTAGTGTGTACTCCGAATTACTCTGTGTGTTACTATTTCAGGGATACTGTGAAGCAAGCTTAATAATATCTCAACTTTCCTTCGTTTTTGTTTCACTTACCTATACAAAGTTGGAGATTATCTGAATAAAGTTAGAAACTTTAGAGTTTTCAAATTATAACAGTACCCTCGTCATTCAAAGTTCGTTGAAACGTGAACATGTGAAAGAGAAAGTGATTTTTACTTTATAAGAGTTTGATATCTTTTTATGAAATTCTACAGCAAATATAAACAATACGCGAGTTTTCTCTAAATGAAATTTTATTCAAATGCATAATATTTTACAGTGAAATTTCGAAATGGGTCAACGACAAGAATATTAATGTTTGCAAATAAAAATATGCACTAACAATTCTACTCGAATTCATGGAAAGAAAGTAGCATTAAAAAAAACTTATTCTGTTGATTAATACCTACAGTCATTATCTAAGTTTAGCAGATCAGTGAATATTTACACACTAGTTTCGTAAACTAAGTTATATAATATTTTTATTAATTAATAATGTCACCTAAATATAAGAATATATCACTGTACATAATCTGCATAATGCATATGAATTTCAAGTTTTCATTCGGTTATAATAATTATAGTATATATTCAGAATACCCATGTAACTTACAAGAATCATCATTTTATGAATTTGAGGTATGTAAAATATTTATTGTAAAGCAGAATATTTTTGGAGTATACTGTTATTGATGTTGTAATTTTTTGTTAAAAATTTATACAATTTAGTTATTTTTTTTCTTTCATGTATTGTAATGAATTCTCTGATAATATAAATGTTGATAAAACAATCTTAAGGGTCTGAAAATTGTGGTAGTGACATAATATAACAATTAAATAGGATATCTATATCTATAAATATGTCATGATCTAAGTAATAATGTATTTAATTCCTTATCTGTTTAAAGCTAACCTTATTTAATAAATGTTTTTCGGATCATGCTGAATTAATACTCATAACGGGAGAATGGACGGATTGTACGAATCATTTCATTTTGCAAGCATTTACCAAACCTGTATATTTATTTGGATTGGAGCAAACAGATAACATAAAAAAATATAAAGCAAAATTAAAACTGTATCTTATAAATCCTGACGTTAAAGCACTTCCAGCTACAAAATTTATCATCGAATCATCAAATATATCATCATTACAACTTATTTTATATAAGTTGAAAGACACGGTATTTTGGGATATCAATGGATTTTTCTTCATAAAACACTTAAAAACACAGAATAGTTGTCAATTTGCCTTTGAATTTCTAAAGATGATATGGGAATTCAATATTTTAAATGTAGTATATTTATGTCACGACTTGGATTTTGGAATTCACTTGTATACATTCAACCCCTATAGCCAGACCGCTCCAAGTTATTGGAAAAGATTGGACACTTACATCAAAGATGATAGACACCTGTTAACATTGTTCAGGAATGTATATCGAAAAATGGGTAAGTCATACAACCTAATTTCATCTTCATTACTGTCAGTTCAAAATATTTAAATTTTTTGTATCCTTTGGTGACAACGAGTTAACTTTTTTTACGACTTGTTTTTCTTTAGCGTTAATTTTTCACTTTCAACTTTATTTTTTCATGATCTCAACCACCTCGGTCTTAATAGAAGATACGCCAACGATATGCAAAGCATTACAATTTGATAAAACCCTAGATCTATCAAAACATCATATCAAAATAATGAACTATACAGCTCAATTCTTGTACGTCAACGATGTCCACGGAATGCCAATGCCGAGGAACGTTTTCGAAACGTCCGACAGAATCACAGCTGCTATCGTCAGGTTTTTGAAAGTCAACGCCATCTATTCTTACTTTACAGCAAAAGAGAACGGCAAGCTTCACAGCAATGGAATGGCGGATGGTGTAGTAGGTGATGTTTTGCGTGGTGTCTATGATGCTCGTATTCCCGACGAACCTCAACGTGGACTATGGAAGAGCGAAGTAAACCTTTTCAGACAAGCAGGCTTGTGTTTTATCACGAGTAAAGAGTCGACAACGATGTTCGAGAAACTAGCAGAAGTGTTCACCATGCCATTATGCATCTCATTATTGGCTGCTTTTATGTCGTTCACCTGTGCAGTTGCATACCTGATGAAAACCAGCTACTTCGAGGTTGTGATGGATGTATTGCGCAGTATGGTCGGCACTTCGATGATCTGGAAACCAGACAAGGATCTTTATCGACTGATCTTTATTCAACTGATTTGTGTTTTCATGATAATGAACACTTACTTGCAGAGTATGCTCAGCTCGATTCTCACCACTTCGCAAACATATTACAAGGATCTGAAGAGACCAGATGATCTATTGTCCTATGGGTTCTCCGTCTACACCACAGCTTATTACTTCCAGTACTACGATAATACATCGCTCGGGAACAAAATGATACTGATAGATAATTACACCAATTGCTTCAGCCTGATGAAGGCTAATACCAAAATAGCTTGCGTGGAGGATTGTCGTTACACCAAGTACGTCATCTACGAGAATGATGATTATCACATTTCCGTGGATGAGACTTTCCAGAGGTACCAGGTGCTGTTTATCGAAGAAGATTCGCCTCTATACAATAGAATCAAAACTGTCAGCGAGAGAATGTTCGAACATGGTATATTTGATTATTTTATGAAATTTGAAATCTCGCATTACAAAAAGTCAGAGAAGAAGATATTTTCAAACGTATCCTTTCACCAACTGAGATATGCTTTCTATTTTTTCATAACTTTACACATAGTTAGCTGTTTCGTGTTTTTATCGAATTGCAAACTAAATTTCAGATGAAACTTGTGTATTTAAAAAGTATGATAACATTGCGCTGAATAAATCTACTTCAATCCTTAGTTTAATAAAATCTTATTATTTCTGATTACACTTTACCCAATATTTAAATAATTATTTTCCACAAGAAATTTATCCGTTAAAACTTTACCATGAAAGCTAAATTGTAAATGAATATCTCACAAAACTTGAATAATATTCACGTTTAGAAAGAAAAAGTTCTTATTGTGAACAAAACTCACCTATTTTGTTATTTATTCCTTGCATTTGCGATCTTTACAAGTTGGCTTAACAATTTGTTCTTACAAAGTTCAATAGCACTTATTATTATTGTGCGCCAAACTTCGAACGTACTCTCCTTCACCCCTCTCCGCTCCTCTCACTCTCTCTCTCTCTCTCTCTCTCTCTTTCTCTCTCTCTCTTACGTACTTTATTAAGTTCTTCGCTGTGAAAAACGATGTTAACCGATGTGAGGCTACTTACTGGAAAGCAACGAATAGAAACTTCGAAAGTCCCTTCCTTACTCCTGAGTTTCTTTAATCTAAAACGCGTTTCGTTGGATTCTCCCATCAAATTACGATTTTCCGAATTGAAGATGTTGCAATAACTGTTTCATATGTTCTCTAGCTATTTAATGTAATACAAAACTAAAATTGGCGTCTTTTGGCAAAATATTTTGAAATACTTTTTAGAAATAAAGAACGAAAAGGGAAATTTACGGAGATGATGAATATTTTTTATAACTAAGCATTTTACCTTCAACTCGTTAAGTATCGACACTTTAGCGGTATATTTAAATTAATATGAGTGAAAACATTGGAGGATTGAAGAGAAAGTGAGATGTGGTTTTTAATTATTTAAAGAGTGTTCTAAACAATTTAAAAAAAATAATTTATTTCAGTTAATATTTTTATTAGTTTTAGGCGACGGAAAACTGTCATTTCTGTTTATTATACAATTTAAAATTTGATTCTTTGCTGTATATTTCATAAAGATTTAATTTTTATAACCTGATGAGGAAGGTATAAGTCTAGCACACCTTCGAAACGTAGCAATTTTTGTCAGATAAAAGAATTGATAACAAATTGTTGTGGTTTCCACGATGATTGATTAGTAGCCATCTCACATGAATTCATTTGTTAGTATTTATTTTCGATTAAGAGATTCCAAACAATTGTTACGTAAAACAGTTTTGAAATACCAAATATAATTCATAAACCTATGCAGGATTTCTATTCGATTACTAATCGATTTGTACTCATCATCGGCAGGATTTAAAAATGAATTTAAAAAAAAAGAAGAAAACACAGAAGAATAAGGAGAGGCGTAGGGATGAAAAATAAAGAATCGCGAACAAAGTCAAAGGTAGACAAGTGCGCAGGAGTACGGGGGCAGGAGAGCGCGTGAAAGAAAGGAAGAGAGAGAGAGAGTGAGAGGGACAAAAAAGAAAAAGGGACAGACACGCGTCACACAAAGAGCGAGAGACTTTTAACGTACTTTACGATTTAATTTTGGGCACGCAAAAACTATTTTGATGTCGTCGTTGAATGTGAAGGAAGAGTAAAAGATAGATAGATATTGGTTTATTTGTAGAAAAATACAAAAATTACAGCTTACATATTTCCTTTTCTCAATACATTTTACATAACAAAAATATCCTTTGAATAATCATATTGCACTTAACTTACTATGATATCACAGGTTTACAATTTAATCAGTCTCAAAATCAGTCTGAATATAATACTCAAACCTAACGCAATATCACAGAGCATCTTAAATTACAATACAAAAAAAAGAATACAAAAATGGTTGATATCTATCCTACAATACATTTAAAATAAAAGAAAAACATTCAGACAATCCATTCATAAGGGCACTCACGCCGATAAATACACTCACACTATAAAACGATGTAAAGGGGACAAATCAAGATACATTAACATATGTAACTCATCTGATAGTCCTTAGTGTAACATATAAGTCTTCCTTTTGATATTCCCCAGTCCTATGCGTGTTAAAAACGCAATAAGATCACAGGCTCAGTCTCTGAGAGACTAGGGATCAAGATCAAGGAGGTGTTTAAGGACAGCCGTCTTAAATCCGCGCAAAGATGGAAGGTTGCGCAGCTTGATTGGAAGAGACTTCCAAATGCGTGTATACTGAACCTGGAAACATCGCATACCAGTTTCCGTGCGCACACTCGGCACTGAGAGTTCTTGTGCAACACACCTGCTACTGCTCCTGGACTGGTGTTTATGGAAAAATGTCGCTAAATGAGTTGGTTCATTGAGTCGAAGGGTTTTATACGACTCCTGTGACACATCCAAATTAGTTTCAACCCACGTGGAACAACCGTTTTTAGATAATACGCACTGCGTACGCCCTCGTAAATACGACCTAATCCACAGAAGTGTAGATTTCAAGAAGCCAAGATCGCGTAATTTGCTCAACAGTCTCGAAAGAGAGATGGTGTCAAACGCCATGCTGAAGTCGAAGAGAGAGAGAGAGAGAGAGAGAGAGAGAGAGAGAGAAGAAGGAGGAGGGATAGGTGAGTTCGAGCACGTGACAGCTCTCATGGACGTCATAAAAAAGCACGTGAAAGGCTTTGGGCTAATTTATTGCAGAAGACGACGGCGGAGTGAAGGGTGTGGCTCGTAAAAAAGGTATAATTTTTAATGGGTTTTTGTGCATTTTTGTTTTTTTTTTCCGTCCACGCAATTGATGTCGTAAAGCGAGGTGTGCCAGTCGTACTAAATGAATAAGCTCATGCCAAGAGGAAACCAGCTGATTAATTGTATTAAGTGTACTTTTGATCGCTTCCTATCGTCGCTGGCTATCATTGCAACTGGATGATTTAAAGTCATCGAATCAGAGCACAAAAAGATGACTTTCGAATCTTTGGTAATGGTAGCTTTTTAATGTCGTGAAATATTTACAGCGATGGTACTTTTAGAAAAAAATCTATTGATAAATTTAAGTCAAAACACATTTTGGGTGGAAAACCAAGTTTTTTTTAGTTAAAGGCCATTAGGTAGTGTTGATGTTGGTGTGGTAAAAAAGTACAAAGGGAATCGTAGTATTAATAAATGGAGTTGCAAATAGAATGTGCAGTTATAATTACAAATATGATGCGTAGTTAAAAGTATAAAACTCGCGATGCTAAATATTTGATACAAGCAGTTCATGATTGATTTCCGTTTTTCTAATTTTCTTTCATACCTAGGTATGCAAATAAATAAGCATTATTATTTATTTGAACAATGTGTATTTGAACACATTTCATCTAACTTTAACGTGTCTGTTTCAAAATTCAATGAAAACTTTTTATTTTAGAGCTTAACAAATAAAGACTTTCTTCATTTCACAATTTTCTCCAAAATAACTGTTATTATTGCGTGTGACAGTACAACTGAGAGAAGCGGTTCTATAAAATGGGCGTACACGCAGCTACTTTTAATTACTGATATGTTTTCGTCGAAAAATATAAATAAACTTTTAGTTTTCAAAAAATATAATAATTTTTACAGTTCGTGGGATTAGTTGCTTTCGCATAAATGCAAAAACTTCACACGACGGTGTACATCAAATTCGACAGCATCTCATCACGCGAAAAACTAAACAATAAATAACTACACGACAGAAGTGTTGGAGAATTTTTCGAGTTGCAACTTATCTAGGTGCACCTGTCCTCTCTTCCCTCGAGTTTCTCACTCAGCAGCTCCTCTCGCCTCTTATATACTTTCTTCCCTCCTTTCTATAGGCCCATTCTTATTACAAGTTCGCGGCGGGGCTGTAGCGCATAAACCCGATAGAACTCCGACTCTTGGTGCGGGAGAGACGCGATAACATTATGCATCTGAAGCGCGCAAAGTTTGGCAAAGTGACGACGGCTGAGGCTGTCTCTTTCTTCGTGCGTGCATATATATATATATATATTTGTGTTCTCTTCCCCTTCTCATTCGCATACCCATTGGGTTTTGTGGTAAAAGGAAACGAGAGCAGTCTCACAAAACGTTCGAGTGCGCTCCCATTTGTTCCGCGACAATGCGAGATACACGCTCGGATAAGTTTTTGAATCGCTCCACTGCTGTTAATGACATTGTTGGATGCCTTACTTTTAACTTTATACATTTTTTAAAGTGTTTAAAATAAATTTATAACGTTTACTTTGGAGAATACTCAAGAAAAGAGTTTAGTTTTATGTTGGAATAGTGTGAAGAATGACTATCGTACCTTCTTTGGGTCTTACTATTCAAATTGTTTCAATTTTGATGAAAGTACTTTTATCAGCTCTGTTCATCATACGGGTCTCTGGTATTTTAATCAAAATTTGATTCAAGCACATTGCTGAAATTTATTTACGATATACAATAAGAAGGAAGTCAATTTATACAACTACAGTGGAATCCTGGATTTATAATTTATCGAGAAAAGAGGTTAAGGCTGTTTCGGGAATATAATAAAAATTTACAAATTTCCAGCTTTATATCGTTGTGAAATGCTATTTATTCCATTTTATAGCTATAACACGAATCAGAGAATCAATCTATTTCGAAGAGAAAGAAAATCAAATTTAAATTAAATAATAAAAAACTCACAAAACGCTTACGGTTTTCCTTTACAATACAACAGAATTGTATAAATGGATGCAATTTATCATAGAAATTTAATTTTTCATGAAATATATGTAGAATTAAATAATAATATTTTATTTTTACTCTAAACAAAAGCTTATTAATTAATATAGAGATTATTCGAAATGATTCTCTTTTTATCAAAGGAATTATATGCATTACAATTATTTACGATGTCTTTAAAAAGGGCATAAGAGTTCGTAGCTATGAATGATGTGTTTGAGAACTGCAAGAGAATTCAAGGAAATGATCAGGATCAGCCTTTTGGCAGCAAAATCCATCTATGAAAGTGAAATAGACCACCGAGTGAAAAGCGTTGGAGGGAAAAAAAGGATCTAGCAATTTTCGCTGCTAAAAATCACTGTAACTTCACCTTAAAGCCTTCAAAACCAAAGTCGTAAAAACTGTTAAAAAAAAAGGAAAATAAAATAAAAAAAAGAGTAACGTAGGAAAGTAGAAATTCAAACGTTTTTATGACGTTCCCTTGAACGTCATAAAAATGGCACATAAAACACCGGAGGTAAAAAGATGAAAAAAAAAAATCGCCCATCCTGTGGATCAGCCCTCGTGGAGCAGAAACTTTCCTGTTCGAGGTGCATCAAACGTAACTAACTGCATTCGGCGAGGAAACGAGAGTCGCGCCGCCCTTTTTTTACTTTGTACCCTCAAACGCGGCGGCCCACGACTACACCCTCACATTTTTCATACGCTCGTACGCACACACACACACACATATGCACGCACACGATGTCGTGAGATTTAGCCTCTGGCCACTTGAAAACTCGTCGTTGCAGCCTGACAAGTACCTCGCCTATCTTTTCCTCTCTCTCACTCTCTTTTTTGAACGCCTTCGCGAGGTGCGCGCGAGAAAAAATATTATTTCCAGACGTGCAGGGAGGAAAATAGGCGCAGCTCTTTTCACGCTCCTTTGATCATCGAGCCGTTCTTTCCACGCCCACACGTACGCAGATACTGGCTACGAAAAAGTTGGTCGCTCGGCGTGAATGCAGCCGATGTATACATGCATGACTGCTATATGTAATTGAAAGAGAAATACCACTGTCATTTCCGAGAAAATATATTGGAATTGCTTCTTTGCCGGGATTCGTTTCGGAAAATTTTCGCTTCGATGAAATATAATACTTTCTTAACTTTATTGTATTTAAGCCCATTATCGAATCGATTTTTCAGATTTATTACTAGTCGACCGATTTTATCCTTCAACTATTATATTTTATGGAGAATAACAATTTAAGTAGTTAATGCCCGTGATTGTCCAGACATCGTCAAACACATAGTTGTTTAAGCTCAAAACTATGCCATTCTATACAAAGTGGAAAGTTAGTTGTTGAAGTTGTACACAGATATAGATCATTATCCTCTTACTCCTTTCGCAAGCTGCACGAATCTAAAAAAAATTACAAGGTTATAGAGTAGATTATGAAAAATTGATCCAAGTATATGAGAACCTTAAATTGGAGGCGAGCGAAAAAGTGTAAGAAGCCGAGGGAAAGTTTATGTGTCAGCGAGGAAACTCGTGGCTCTCTTAACCTGTTACAAATCGATTTTAAAATAATACTCTCGGAATTTTATTAAAAACCGATAATTCCGTTGCCACAAGGCTCTAAAAAAATTCGATGGAAAAAGACGAGAGGCAAAGTCGGGACGGAAAGAAGGGTACGATTCCGTCCGATATGAGGACGTCGCTTCGTGACGGGCACGCGAAGGAGTGGATGTATGTATATATATATATATATATATATATATGGCGAGTCTTGGAAAATGAGCTTTCGAAATCCTCGGGGTACTGTTTGACAGTTGCCGACAGCCAATTCCAAAGAACAACCTCCTTGCTTGATAATTTAATTTTCAAAGTCGCCGAAAAGGCTCTTCGCGTTCCAACCTATCGCATATCCAGCGGCTACTCTATGTACTCTGTCTCACTTTCTTGCACTTGACTTTTTTGGAATCTGCCTAAATTCTATTGTTTATTTTTTTTGTTCACCTATGAAGATAATATTTGTATTCTATAAGTGCTATGAAAGTGTTGGTAGTGGGACTGTCCTTGAAAGTGTACACAATTATGATTGAAATATATTTAAAAATTGGCATACTTAAACTGGATATTACACTTAATTTATTCACGTTTTCTTGCATTTACGTTACTCTGGTATAAAAAGTCTTTCAATCGTATAGCATTTTGAACTGATCAAAAATTCAACCATAATTTAGCGAATACTCGCATGATCATACGTTGCGCTTCTTTTACGTTTAACCAATCCATCTAGCGAACCTTGCACAGGTTTAATAGGATTGAGCTTCGATATTCCCTCGGGCCTTCATTATAAATTTGTATGTACGACTTCAGTAAAAAGGAGGAATAACGAATAGAAAACCACGAGATTTTTCTCTCCTTCTTTCGTAGTTATCTAATATATCAAAGGGACTGAAGTCATTGAAGTTTGTTTCCCGTTAACATATTTCATCACTATAATATTATTATTTGTATACTCTTTATCGCGTTGAATTGAAATAAATGTATGTAGTTATGAATATACTTTTCATACTATGAGAAATAGTATAATGCATAAATTCTATTTTTATTGGATAAATTAATGTTATTTATTCAGATTTTCTTAATTATTAATTTGTAAAAATGTTAAACCGTCAATTTTAAGTAGTTATCTGGACTGCGAGTACAATGCCAAGTGTACTATCCTTCATTTAACGAAACGCGTACTGAAATTACGGCAAGAAGTATACATGAGCGTTAAACCGGCAGCAGAACTTTAGTTATTTCCTGTACCTTCTCTCTTTCTCTCTTTCTCTTGCGTACGTACGTTTTTTTCCATCGCCAACTCGACTGTTTTCGCGGAAAATTGTGTCGTATCCAGATCTCGCGAAACAGAATTCCGGTCGCTTAATAAACGGTAGCGTTCTCCCTCCCTCTCTCTTTTTCTCTCTGGCTTTTACTCCCCGGGTTTGAAGATAGGAAATCCATTTCCTCCTTCGGAAACTCTGGCTGGTTGTCAAGAAACTTTTCAGCCTTTTTGACGTATGCTGCATCTGGCTTAATTAATTTCTCATTTTATTGCGCAGCTCGAGGGGAAAACCCGCTGAAATGAATAGTGTGTGTGTCTGGTGGAACTTATTATACATTGCTTTTTGCTCGATCATTTTTTATGGTATGGGGTTGTTCGCTTACTGCTGCGTTGGAAATGAGGATAAATCTATGATATTATATAATAAGAAAAGTTTTAGAGTAGTTATTGTAAGAATTATGAAAGTGTAATTTAACCCAGACCAATTGAATTAAAACAATAAGTTTTTAAAATTTAATAAAAACATAACATAAATTAAAAAATGTAATTAGTTACATGTATAGTAACAATGAGACTAAATAAACGATAGCATATACCATTTACCAATTATAGCAGCAAGGATAATGATGAATACACGTAAATCCACTTCATCATTTATCGGAATTTCTTGATAGCTAAAAAGTAAGGCGACACACGCTCACGGCATAAAAATAAAAGTAAACGAGTGATCCATTTCCGAGTCGGCTCTCGTGCATTCATTACTGGACACACAATATGCTCAGACATCGACGTCGCCGATTGCCGACTTAAGAAAGCTATAAAATAGAGAATAACCATTTCCAGGGGAAGGCGGAACCCTCCACTACACACCGAATTTTCCAGCTAACTTCACCCTCCGCGGTGCGTGCGTTTGTAAATGTACATACGTTTCCTGTTATTTTACTGTTTTATCCATCCCCCCTCTTTCTCTATCTCTCTCTCTCCTCAGATGGCTCAACATTTATATACCCAAGTCGAAACTTCACGAGCGTCATATTTTATATTCAGCGTGTACAAGACATTCTGGATAAAAATGTTTCTTTTTTTTACGCTTATCAGCAGCCGAGTTCTACTGTCTCGCTCGTTCTCTCTATTTCTCTCTCTCTCCCTTTCTCTGTCTCTATCTCTTTCTCGTTCTCTCTCTCTCCAGAGCAATACGCTTCTTACCCGTAACTTTTTTTTTATCACTGGACAGTCTGACGTGAGGGGAAAGGCGTAAGTTTTTTTTATATACAGACGCCTGTCAGAAAATATTGATGCTTACAAAGATAATGTTGAAAAATGTGAAATGGAAATTGCAAAAATTTGTTGGAGCTTGTTTTACATGAAATACGTGTCAGATACTACAAAAAATGGTTATAAGTATCGCAGGAAAGCGTCAGGTTTGAGGGATAAGAAAAAATATTGATAATTAATAGTTTTGTACTATTTGTTTGTCCATCCAAACGATGTAGTAAAGATACGAAGAAATTGAAAATAATATTATTCTACTATATAAGTATGATAACATACTACCTATTTTAAAATTAATATTATAGATAGTAGCACCTCAATGATTAATACTAGATTCAAAAGTGATGATAATCGTAACAGATTTTAATCCAACACAATTATTATAACTGAAACTTAATTAACTACTGTAGGCAAATTAAAGAAGTGGTCAAATATGAAAAGATAAAAAAATGTATGTACATGTCAAATATAAGAATGGAGGATCAAATTAACAGTTTTATCATTATGCATATTTATTTACGTTATATGATTTTATCTTTATAATCAATGAATTAATTTTTTTATGTAGATATTTTATATTTACAGAAGAATATTAATATGTAATGACTTAATTTATTCCCAAAACCTTTTGCTGGCTCGTAGAGGTAAATTCCTATTGCAATCTACATCAAATCTTGGGATACGCGATCAATTAATTCATTCAGCTGGTTTAAACGAAAAATATATCATTTATTATTTATCATTTGAACCACTGTAATTTAGATGATACACATGGGACAATATGTAATGAATTATCCATTAATACTAGTAGAACAGGTGCAGTTATGTAGGCAATTAAAAATTTTTCATAGTATACAATTAATTTTCCCAGTCGGAAAATGGTTAATAATCCGATTTTAGAAACAACAGTTTGCAATTTATTATAAGTTTGATATACTACATATAAACACAAGTTTCGTTTCAAAAGAAGGTAAATCACTTATTTCGAATTCGCCTAACATTTCTTAGTGCACTCATCAAGCAAATTCAGCCGTGTGAATCGTCATATAGGCACTAGGAAAGAGAGCGAGGAAGGGAGAATCACGTCTCACGAAACTGATGGAAAAACGAAAGACGAGAAGGAAGAGGGGGAGAGAGAGAGAGAGAGAGTAGGAAGTGGAAGGGCTACAGCGCACACCGAAAGAGAGGATTTTACTTGCTCGATTCCGTATAGTGACACGTTATTGACAAACCGACAGAAAAATCGATGCCACGCCGTTTTCCCCACACACGTGCGCCCGCGCACACGCGCACACACACGCATACCAACTTTGCGGAATTTCTCTTTTCCCTATACTCTCTGGCCTTTTTGCCGTTCTCCTCCTTCCTCTTTCACACTCGAAAACTCATTTTGATTTTGGCTTTATGAGCTCCTTTTTGCGAAAAACTGAAAAGGAACCGAAATAATGTTCTCGTGCGCCACATTTTTTAAAGCCTCGATTCAGCTTTTACTAAAAAAGTCAATTTTTAAAACAGTTTGCAATTAAAGGATTATTGGATTATGTAGTAGGGTATTTTTCCAGTAACAGCACTGTCGAGTTCTTAAAAAATCCTAAGCCCTAAAATAGGAATTATTATCGATGCTTAAATAAATTTATGTAAAATGTTTAACTAAAATTTTGTAATTTCCTTCCGTCATTCTAAGTGCAAATTAGTATACAGAATACTGTAACATTAAAAGTCGTCAATGGATTAACGGTCTAAACTTATGGATTTAACTTTCATAATTAGTGTAATAAAAAAGGATTCAAAAATAAGAAAAGAAAGTTTCTTTTCAAGCCTCAGACTGATTGAAAGATTTCAAGTCAAAGTTTACGTAGTGAAATGGTGAAATAATAAACGTTGCCAATTACATATCTTTTATACCACAGCATAAATAAATACAATTACAATGTGAGTCGTCGTATCTTGAAATTCGAAACATTTCACTCTACATCAGGACTCGACAAAACATCCTAATAGTCAATGTAAACTATTCCAATCGAATATATCCTTCGTGTATTCTCTGCCTTGATTGAACTCTAACAGTCCTCCCCTTTCACCAACGCGATCTCTTCTTCTTTTTCGACAGTGCGCAGCGGGGATTTAATGCGTTTTTCCCGCATGCACCGGTGCGGCTCTAAGGAGAAGAGGATGATTTCGCCCCAGCAACATATACTATCGCTCGTCGACGTTGTCTATCCGCGCGTAGTAGTAGGTAGTTGGATAAGAATTCGCATGCTTTATCGGTGAACCGAGACGCTGCTGTATATCCACAAGAGAGAGAGAGAGAGAGAGAGAGAGAGGGGGGAGGAGATATTTGCTTGGCGGTTGAATGGAATGTTCGAAATGAGTTGGCTCGTTTGTATTGTATGCAAAGAGAGAGACGGCCGAGACACGAGAGGGAAGGTCCATGGTTATTTGAAAATGTTCAAGTAATAGATTACATTTTACATTAAATAAATTGTGAAAGTATCTTTTAGATTATTCGATTTTTCGCATTCATCGTTAAAAGTACAAAGAATCCGCGAGATTCTTAGAATTGTTAAATAACATCATTAAGCTCGAGTTATATGTGTAGAATATATTGTAAGACCACAAACGCAGATTATTATTTCGATCGTGTCAAACGCCAATCTACGTGTTTACATAGTCGTAATAATATCTGAGCTACGCTTGTAATGCATAATTCAAGAAGTTGGTCGGCAGTATATAGAAAAAGAATCTAATTTCTCGAGTAATTGTATGCGCATACAGCAAGCCCTAGTTTAGCTCAATTCCAGTTTGATTTTGAGCTCGGTTCCCATCGGCTTCCCAAGGGGGGTAAAGAGCCGACTATTAATTCAACGTAGAATACCATTTAGTTCCCCGGTATCAAGCAGCTTTAAGTGGGTGCCGGATATTGCTGTCCTTATCCAATCGACCTTTCTCTCCCTATATACCTTCCCCCCCACCTCGTTTATTTAAAGACGAGTTTTCCTATGAAAAATTGAATTTCTGTCCTGAGGATTGAGTTTTTAACATTATCGTCGTTGAATAAAATAAACCGAATAGCGATATTTCTTCTTTCTCTATTTTCTACTTGTATTTTATTATGGAAATTTTAAACGATAATTCGTAATAATTTTACATTGGAATTCGTACGTTTTGACTTGTGTTATCGGCTTTAATATCTTAGGAACGAAAACAAGAAGTAAAATTAAATAGTATTCCTGCAAATTTTGGTAATTCTCTACGATTACCCGAGTTGAAAGAAACATTTTCCATAAAAATTAGATACTTACACCAAAAGTAAACTAGTTTCAAAATCAACACAAGCAGTATATCTACACGCGTACCGGAACAGTAGAACAGTTCCGAACATAGTCGGACATAATACTGTAACCTTCTTTTAACCAATTACAATAACGATTTGATGCAACAATAAATTTGATAACTCATTGTACCCAAAATGGCATTGTTTACAAATAAAATTACGGCTATGAATACGTAAACGATCGGTCGAAAACAGTGGTAAACAATAAATGCTCGGCTATACCGCTTAGGAACAATATTCTATTTTGATTGTGCACACACGCGCGCATAAAGTTGGGAATGGCCGCTTAGCGGCACTTTGTTATGCGCACCGTCTTGTGATGGCAACGCTGCACACATGCACGCGCTCAAACAGTCACAACTCGCGCTAAATAACTATGACTGGTCCAACTCTGGAACCCGAGAGCAATTATTGTACGGCGGGCAGATAACCGAACGTTAATCCCTTGCAGCCAAACAGCAGATATATACAGAGCGGAAAACATCGGAAAAAGTTTCTATAACACAAGAAGCTCTAATTATGGTTCATGTTTACGAGGGCAATGGTTGCAGCACGCACTCGGAGAAGGAAAATTTCCCGAGCGGAGAAAAACGCCCGAGATAAGAAGACTAAATTGAAGGAAACATTCGGAAGATGTTGACTGTATAGCGAACAGAGGAGAAAGAACGGGAGAGATGGATATATGTATACAATGGTCTCGGGTATACGCGGAGCCTCTCGCTACTATACCGGAAAACCACAAAACTCTCAACTCTAAATGGGATATTAATGTCGGATCTAGTGCGCAGGACTCGAATTTCTCGCCGCCACTTCCCTTTCCTCCTATCTTTGGAAATCCCCCCCCCCTCTCTCTCTCTCTCTGTCTTCCTCACTGGCTAATGTTTCACCACTCGATCTTTCTGTGCATATACGTATCATGTGGCTTTCGAGCAACAAATTTCTGTTTTTGTAAAGAGGAGAGGAAACGGTTCTTCAATCGTTGCACTATACACGTTGTTTTGGTCAATTAATCAAAACTTTTTGATTTATAGCCATTGGCTGCTTGAGTTTGTTGCTCTGTTTCGTGTACGAGGGTCGAGTATTTAAGAACATATAAATTTGGTGCTTAATTTGCAAAATTTGGCACGATCGCTGTTTCCGGAAGAGTGTATCTCCAAAGTTTGGAAGCTATCTAAGAATTTGATTCATTATTATGGTTTTAATAAGAATATTTAACTGCGTAAACACAAAAAAAGAATACTATTTCACGTTAAATTAAGCATAAAGAAATTGAATAAAAAAACTATAGGATCTTATTCTGTATCCTACAGAATTTGGGTAGACAGAAAAAAATCAACAATTTATCAATGGAAAATGAACCATATTATTTTTGTTCGCAGCAAACAATCGCAGACATAACTCAAACCCATAAACCCCAGAAAAAATATACACAATGCTTATCGAAAATCGAAACCTTGCCCCTTTAGCGTTTTAATCGCGTCAACGTTATTCGCAGTGCACCCACGGGAGAAAGCACGAGAGAGAGAGAGAGAGAGGGTTTATTCGCGTTGCCTTTTTCCTTCTTTCGTCCGCATGTTTCGTTCACAAACAATGTTTGTCCGTTTCGTAATTTGCGCGGTCTATTTTATTATTTTTTTTTTTTTCGAAAAATTCCGCAGCAGCAGCAGCAGGAACGGGAACCACCGACGGGCGTATATAGCCGAGATATTTCAAGCGCGAGAGATTCGTGCTCGGAAAAAAAAAACTCTCTCTCTCTCTTGCCGCGAGCGTTATTAAATTAAGCAGCCGAGTGAAAAGTTTCCGCGTAGCCGGTGAAAAAGGCGAGAGCGTAGCGAAAATATTAATCGTTAATCTTGCTAATTAGCCCAGGAGCGCGCGAGTAATCAGTATACGCGACGGGATTTTTATTAATAAAAAGGGAACGAACGAACGTCCCCCCGCCTCGCCTCTTCTTCCGTGCACACACACCCGCGTGTTAATGCGAATTTGACATAATGGGCCACGTACAATTTTGTAATGTATTCAAATGATCGCGCACGCGCTCCGAGCACACGAGGCCTTTTGGGTAATATCTTTTTAACATGATTTTAATTCAGCCAAAGTTGTTAATCACTGCATCGTGCGAATTTTAATTAATTACCCAAGAGCTCTATTGTAACCAAGACGACGAAATTATCGAATTCGGATGAGATTTTGTTTTAACGACCTTCGATTATATATTTTTTGTGATATTGGCATATATTGTATTGATATGGTCTAATTAAGTACAATAGATGTTTCACTTATGATGTACGTATATTGAACGTACAGTAAAATTAATGAAATTACTAATTGTGGTGTACTTTTTTTGTTGCAGGTGAGCTATAACAAAAGTAGCGATGCTAATGAGGTTCTAGTATTAAGTGAGTCAATGCAAAATGATATTATCTTCCTTATAAGTACATGCTATCTATCAAATTACTAATTTATATTTCCATCTCCAACGGCAAATGTTCCAACATGTCAAAGCAAATATATGTACGACCCGGTAACGGTATATTCCTCATCGCAAGTGAGTATCCGATAAAAAGAGGAGGATCCCCGTCCCTCTCGAGCCGTCCAATCAAAGAAACAGGCAATCCCCATTCACCGCAAAAAACTGAAACACGCTTTTGACCATCTTCCCTATAGTAGGATCGCGGACAAAAAAAGTCGATCGCCCCCGCGCAGCATGAAAAATTGCAGCAAAACCCGTTGACTGGATATACCGGTAGAGGGTATAAGGGAGAGAAGAGTCAGAGCGCGTGAAAGGATTTTACGGCGGTGTGACCTTCGCTTCTCCCCCCTACTGGTATTCTCCAGAGGAAAGAAGAGGTGACCGCTGCGCGGATTCGCGCGAGTATATACCAAAGTGAGGAGGAAATTGGGGTAAGAAAGGATCTCGTGGCTGCACGCGCGTGCCTTACCGATGCGCCACTACGCGAAATAAGCCGAAAATAGGAGGGCGAAAAAGACTAGCCAGGAGAGAGAGGAAATGGTCGGAATGGATAAGACCGCCGCTGAAAGTCCTGATGCGCTTCTTTTAAATGTGGACGCTGCGTTTCTTCGCGCACTGGCTTAAATTTGTTTTTGGTAAAAATGCGGGCCGACGTTTTAACATATTTGTGTGTATTTACCTTCTAAAAGCAAGAATATTCCAGAGCTTTGATTTCTGGTGGCAGTATTTTTACTTGACTTAAATAATGTAGATTTTAATTGAGTTAAAATATATGCTGTTTCAGTACAGAAACGTAAACATTGTTCTCCGGGATATTAAGAGAGTTTACTTTGTAGAAAATTGGATTTTTAAAGGGGAACGTATACCAGGAATAACTATGCCCTTTTCTTACAATTTTGTGTAAGGTTTTGACCACCTGGTGTAAAAGAATATGTTTTAAATTACTGGTACGTTTCCGTAATAAAGATTTCAGCAGTATTTTATAATTATTTTTATGTTTTAAGTATTATTGACATTTAATGTTTCATCAGTAATATATGACAGGGATGGCAGGGTAAATGAGATTTATAATATTAAAAATAATATTCATCGTAAATTAGTATTGAGTAATTTATGATGCATTATTATGTGCAATAATACTAATTAATGCAATTTCGTAGTCACGGTGCATTTATATAAACAGTTTAAAATATTAATATATTTCGATTGTCAGAGAAAGGTAACAAACATTATATGTTAAGCGCGGACCTCGAAGAGAGGCATATATATATAATCAATTAAATATGTGATCGTAAACGCAGTTTGATCACAATAACCGAAATTTTCCTAATAAAATCATTTGCATCATACGTTAAAATTATCTAAATCCAAATCGATATTCTATATGCATTTCTAAATAGGTATATCTAAAATCGATAGATGTGTGTAATTACACTGCACAGATGTAGATTTCTTAAATTTAAATCTACCGTACCTCGCATACATCGCCCTTTACATTACCACAAACCATTATCAAATGTATACCTATTCAAAGTCGATATCCAATCAAGCTCCGTAGCTATGCGAATCATATCTCCCACGGAGCACCGCATAGAACATATTCGCTATATCAATTCGTTAATGATAATCTTTGGATTATCATTCGATTATTCTTACCCTGATGCGGCCATTCCACTCGCAGCTACGAGCATAATGGAGAATTATCAAACCTTAGTCGTCGCTAAGTACTTGCAACAATTACGGAACGCACGAGCCAACTTTCGCCGAAATATGTTGAATTTCTAAGCGACTGAATTACTCGAACGCTTCATAAATAACGGCCCCGCGCGCGCGCGCGCGCGTTGGAGCGCAAAGTTCCATGTTTATTAAGCGCAGTAAACGCGCCAAGTGGCAACTCCGCGAAGCTATTCGAAACTTCAATTGCGTTAAACGGGTAGAGAGAGAGAGAGAGAGAGAGAGAGAGAGAGAGAGAAGAAGTCGGCAAGTATAGCCGTGCGCGGTACAGTGTCCGTGGAGCGCGCCGCCGACTTAAAACACTAACGCCCTTATCATCGGAATATCCCCTCTACCGGAAGCGAGTGCATTAAACTTTTTCAATTAACAAACAAAAGCGAGTAAATTTTCAGTACAGCGCGCCCTTCGGCTTAAGAAACGCCGGACAAAGCCCCGACTATGGATGAACCAAGAGCGAGAGAAAGAGAGAGAGAGAGAAAGAGAGAGTGAGAAAGAAGAGAGAGGGAGGAGAGAGAGGGGAGAGAGAGATGGTTAGACAGAGGATAATGAAAAGGCAAAAAGAGAAGGAGAGGATGCCAAAGGAGGAGACAGGAGGGGCTCTGAAGAGTCTGTGGTATTTTAATATCTGGCATTCCTGGAACGACCGATCATCCGTTCTATCTCTCTCTCTCTCTCTCTCTCTCTCTTTCTCTTTCTCTCTCTTCTGCTTCTTGCCTTGGCTATATACTGTAGGCGACGAGCTGCCACACACGCGCGCGCATACGTCGCGACGACGCCCATTATACTATTCGGCGGCTGTCGCTAAACTATTACTTACAGCGACGAGCGTGCCGAGGAATTTCGAGAGTATTTGGTCAAAAATTTGGATGTATATATATCGGTTCAAAGTTGAAAATTGTACGAGGTATTTCGGATTTGTGATTAGATATTTACAGAGTCTTGTGTGAGCGATTATTCGCTTAATGAGACGTGTGTGTGCATTGGTGGAAGTTATCGAAAATTGGATTTAAATTTGGGTTATTCAATGAAAATCACTATAGTATATTTGCAAAAAGTTCATTTTGCTGTTATTTACGACTGAATGCGATCATAATTACACTGATCAGTGAGCGTTTAATTAAATACGAATTTAGTCTCTCGTGAATTGTGGTTCAATATTCTACAAATGTCTCTCTTATGGAAGCTATTATATTTGAATTAAACCATTTGTACCGGTGTAACGCGACCCACACGAGTCGTATGGCAATTTTCGTTTTTTTTTTTTTTTCAGAATTTTTGGATGATCCGAACGAGGATTGCGAAATTAATGGATGGAGCGGATACGAAATATTTCCACGGAAAAAAAAATTTCAAAGAGCATCATAAATCATACCATAACTTTTTCAGAATATCCATTTGTTTCATTTTTAGATTTTTGTAACGTAGCAAATTCTAGGTATGCATAGAATTTTTGGAAGATCATTTAATCGAAATCCACCCGAAGATTGAATGTTTTAATACAAACTAAAAATAGCACAATTGAAAGCTTTTCTGAGGTCCAGGAAAAATTTTTACCGGAAAATGAAATTAATACATTACATTATGTCAAAGGAGAAACCGTCATATTAAATCTTCTCTAAATAATTCTCTACATTTTACTTCGGGTCACATGAATGTACTCGCTAAATCATTATTTTTAAGAGCGAGCCCTTTTTATTCATTCTCCTTATCAAGTATTCTACGTTGAAGCAATTTTCCATCTTTCTGAATGTATTTCCATTCCAGCGCCACAAAAGTTTTCTTCTTGGTCACTTTCCCATATATCGGGGAACTTTTGTTACACGCTATACTTTTGTATTTCCCTTCTCTCGACATCACGCTATCTCTGTTACTTTATTCCAGTTTATTTAATTTATAAAATTTGCAATATCACCCATATATGCAAATACTATATTTATTATATTATTTCTCGAAGAATTACGTCACCTAATAAAAGTTATATCTTTCTTTTGCCATTATGGATATTTAATATGTAACTCGATGTTACATGTAAGGACACAATAAAAAAATTCAGCTCAATGCAGCGTCAAGATTAATGAATTCCAGTATTGTCACAATCGTGAAATCCTGGGCACATCGTCACCAGAATAAAGGATAAAATCGAGAACCATACTTTCTCTTGCTAACGGCGTAAACACACTTGCTAACAAGTCTCGCAGGCATTTATTAATCCGCGTCGCACAGGCTCTCACCCCATCTATCCTGCACAGTCTCAGTCGCTCCATCTCGCTTGCACACACACACACACACACACACACACACACACTGCCCAGAGCAACTGCCAAGAAATTCATTTATCAAATACGTCGTAGGTTCGCCGAACGATTACTCTATGTCTCCGGCACTATTTACAAGGTCCTTTAGCAGTAGCAGAGAGAGAGAGAGAGAGAGAGAGAGTTCGCGCGGTAGTTCCTGACCGAAAGGTGTAAAACTGCAAGTGCCAGCTGCTGCCGTCAGTTGGCCCTTATTTCCCTTTCTCGTCCATATCCGGTGGTGCACATCCTCGCTTAGCACGCATTTGCAGAGCCGTTGCTGCTGATGCACACCGGGACTTTTAGTCTCCTGCTTTCTCGAGCTACATGCATGCTTGCGGATGCAGCCTCTCTCTCTCTCTCTCTCTCTTTCTCTCTCGAGCTACGTGCGAACTTTCTCTTCGCGGAACTTGCACGTTCTCGTACTTATCTTGCGCGCTTTTTTGCGACCCGTCTCTTTCTCTTTCTCTCTCTCGCGCGCGCACGCTTTTCGTAAAAACGTGACGTTGCAGGCTTGTTCCTATTTTGGATTCTTACGGTGACGTGCTTTTTCTTCATCTTCTTTGACGCTTAAAGCGCGAGGGTCGAGTGACACTGATTTTTAGTTTGGGATTTCAGAGAGAAAGAGGAGCGAAAGGGAGCGAAAGATTTTCTCAAAGCTGGAATATTTCACTGGCATATATAGCGTCTTTAACATGTTGGACGAAATCTGCATAGAGGTAATTGAGAGCTTTCGAAGAAAATACAAGAAAGTAATAAAAGGAAAGAAAAAAGAAGATACGAATCTGTTATTCGCGTTAATTGCGGGACGCACAAAATTAAGATAAAAAATTATTATTTGAAAGAAAAAGTTAATTTGATTGTTAGATTTCCAAAAAAAAAATTACCGTTTCAAAAGATTGAGCTCGCGACCACCGAAACGTCGAGTAATCTTCATCATAACTGCGAGCCGCAACGCTATACGTCTCCCAAAAGTGAGATCGCATAATCAATTGAACACACGGCACACAATTGGTCTCATGAACGAGTGGAGGAAAGCAAGTCCCAACAAGTCGCGCAGTCGTGGCTTTCACGCTCCGCATACTCGGGCCATTTTTATTCTGCGACACAAGAAAGAAAGTCGATACATCCGCCGCCGCGGATACAAAATCGAGTAGAAAGAGAGAAGAAAAAAGAAATTTTCGTGCGTGACCTTTTCCCCTTCCCCGAAAAAAAAAAAAGAAAGGAAAAGAATCCAGGGCACAGGGAAGACCGCGAAAAACAACAGCGCGCGTATTACGGGAAGAAAGGGCCGCTGCTGTTCGAGAGAGAGAGAGAGAGAGAGAGTGCCCGAGGGTAAAATTAAAACGAAAGTATATAGGTACACGTCGATGCGCGCGATTCCTCGTCCCTCGTAAATCAGCTGTTATACCCCACTCCTCCGCGGTACGAATTTCAAGAGGTGTGTGTGTGTGTGTGTGTGTGTGCAGTGCGCGCGCCCTCCGTTCCTGTTGCACGCTCTGGGACAATGAAATTAACCGTTCAGCTCTCCCTCCTTTGCCCTCTCTATATACCCATCCCCCGCTGTCGCATCGATCACTATCTTTTCCTAGAGAGCGAGCTTTTTTTGTCCTCTTCGCTGCTGCTGCTGCTGCTGCTGGTGCTGGTGCAGCCCTTTTATCGTGAATTTGTAAAGTTTCGCTCTCGTCGCCGTACGGAGGCTTGTCGGGAAGCGATCGAGGCAATTATTGAATGGACTATACTGGAACGACGATAAGGGAAAAGTTGGGGCTCTGAGTGCCAGGTTTAACCTGCTATTTTCTACAGCTTTTCACTTAGGCTTTCCTTAATGGGTATAACTTTAACTGATGGTCAAATACAGTTTTTTATTTCTGGGCGAACGAGCCGAGATATGTTGTAAAGTTGGTGCGTGCAATAAATACTTCTGTGTACTCTTCTTTTTGGAAGCATGAATTCGTGTTAATCGAAAGCGTTATTTCAATATGACACGGTCGTGTATGGAACACATATTTTTGATGTCTTGAATAAATGTTACTTGTAAAAGAAAGTGGGTTGAATAACTTCTTTTTTCCGAATACCCGATGGTTGGATGTAATCTGACATAACCTAGTTTTGACCTACAGAAGTTCTTAGAAATTTCCACTCTCAAAGTAGTGAATGCTCGTTTATTCCTCCTTTACTGCTTCAATTTCTAGTAAACACGGCCAATAAAGCTTGAAAAGCTTAAACAACTCTATCGATAGTTAAAAAAAAAAGTTCGCACTCGCAAACCTTCTACAAACAGTCAGCGCAGCTAAATGCAGCGAAAAAAGTATACGTAACAAATTCAACTACATAACATTCTCGCAATTCCAGCAGCTATAACCCTTACCTAAATGAATAAAAAATTTAGTGCCACGAGAAAGAGAGAGAGAGAGAGAGAGAGAGAGAGAGTCTATATAGAGGCTAAAGAAAGAAGCGACTTACTCCTTGCTGAAAGAAGCAATAGCTTGGCAGCGAGTGCGCGCGGCAAGAAAAAGGGGATATAAAGGCGTAAAGGGTTTGTGGAGGTGCAGGAAGAAATGGGGAGGTATAGGAGAAAGTGTGTATATATAGGTCGGGACGCGTGCACGTGCCGACTTCTGCTTCTGGCCTACACACCGGGGAATAGCGACTTTTTGAGCATCATTGCTTAAGCTCGTGTTGCGTTTTACTGTATACCTTTGCAGTTCTCCTTCGTTTTCCGGGAAGATTCTACTGCTGCAGCTACTGCGTGTGTACCCATTAATAGGTTCGTTTTTATTTAGGAAGATTGTTAACTGAGACGGGAAAATTCATGGCAAGCATTTTTTCCGCCGCTTATGTGTATCTTTAGTACAGAAAAAAGCGATGGACTTTGAGACGCCAAATTTTATTTGACCTGAATTACTCTTTTTATCTCTTGCTGAAAAGATAATATTATCACATTTAATAATTTCCATATGAAATCAATTGTACTTAATTCAGTTGGGAAATACATAATGCAGTACTTACAATTTACGAGGACTACTATAATAATCTACATGAATTCAAATAATGCAAGTCATTAATATAATAAACTCTTTATTCTATTAAAAAATTATATTGACTTCTAGCTAACTACAAATCATCGAAATCACGATACTATGATTTATTACGTGTGCGACTTATTTGCTAAATATTTGTTGCTCTTAAATATTTACGGCCCCAACGATAATGGAGGACATGTATTTAATATATGTCAAGATAGTTTTTTGTCTGTCATTCATCTTCTTTTGATTAATCTTTGTACATGTACATTATCCAGAAGAAATGAAATATGTTCTCTTTGGAAAAAATTAGTTGGGAACATAACTCAAATTAACATAACACATTCCGTTTCGAATTGCTTCAGCAGTTTCGTTGTACAGTAATTATTTATAATATTATATGCGAATAATTAAAATTTATGTTTAACATAGGGAGTAGTAAAGAAAAAAATGAAGTTACAAAAAATATTGATCTGACTAAATAAGGATTTTACTACTTAAAAATTACTTATTTTTATCGTTTATTTACTGGCTCAATATATATTTATGTAATTTTGTTTTAGTTTTTCAAAATATTTCTGTACATTATCATTCTTTCCACTTTCTGGCGCACAAAACTCTCATCGGTTCTCCCCCATACGATTTTCGTCGCGAGCATGCAATCCGAAAAGAACAAAATTTCGGTTTCCTCATTCTCTTTCTCTCTCTCTCTCTCTCTCTTTCCAAGCTGCATGAAGCATCACCGCCTCATACAGCAACCTACACACACACACACACACACACACGCCAGTCTCTGCTTATGCACGGAAAAAAATCGCAAGCAAACATTACTTAATTTAGCTCGGTAGATTACACTGAAGCAGGAATTAAGCAAAATGTATTGAAGTTATTGGGCAAATGTTACTGAAAATATTCGATAATACATACTGAAATAACAGTCAAATACAAAGTGCCTAAATATTCAAGCAAAGATTACTTTGCCGTCTTCCAATCGCGAGTGTGCATAATACACTCT
>UELU01147198.1:0-15306 GCA_900490025.1 Megastigmus dorsalis
TTTCTCTGTTGTGATAATGGCGGCTGCTTTTTACATTTCATTATGCTGTTTATGAGTCTGAGTTTCCAAACGTAGGCTTTGTTTTTTCTAGAATTGTCTTTTCTGTTATCATAATAGATTCTCTGAAGCATGTGGAATCTCCGTCTTCTCCGTTTTTTGTCCGTGTATATCTTATTTCTCTAATTTCGTAGAGGAAAACTCACAGACTCAACGAACATTTGCGCTTTTCGAGTCCGAGTTTTCGGATGTAGGCTTCGTTTGACCAATAATATTAATTATTTTTGTCAAAAAATATTCTTTGAAGCTGTAGAATTCTCCGTTTTCTCCGTTTTTTGGGTAGAAGTGTCTAGATTTTTTATTATACGTGTTTCAAGTACCGCACGCTCAGATTTGGGTTGTCGGTACAGTAGGGAATTTTTTTCCATATGGCATCCCCTTAATGGAATCATTGGAAGCTTCACTAGACGATATGATAGGAGAAAGTGGTTTAGACGATATAAGAGGTGTTACTGCAGTTTCTTTAAAATCATTTTTCCATTCTTCCAATCTCTTTTTAAACTTGTTCCTATACCCACATGTGGTAACATCAAAAATAACTTTTATCATATCATCATTCATGTTTAACAAATATCTTCCTGCTTACTATAAATAGAGAAAGGAGTACGTAAACCTATATATCATAAAAATACTGTATACAGTATTAAATGTAACTTTGCTAACAGGTACTAATTATATTAAAAAAAAATATATAATTTTAGGTTATTAAGTTTAAACTTACTTTCAAAGCGATCGATGAAATTTTCCAATTTCCATGCTCTCATTAATTCTTGCGTAATCTCATTCATGTCATAAATATTCATACAGCTATTTAAATATACATAAAAACAGACTTAACAACAAGTAAAATAATATACGCACGATTTTCCACGATTTGTAGGCATCATGCGCAACGGTCGCGATTTCAAATGTTTTCGGTCGGTAACGCTTCCGGGGTAAAGTAGGTATCTCTATAGACTCAAGTAGACGCTATTTAACTCGCAAGTTGGGCTTGCTTGAGTCGGCTCGACTACTCTAACTCGGCCCAGTTAAGCAGTACTAGCTGATTTTTTTTTCAGTGTACGGTCGTGTTCGCTTTCCTGCGTCAATTATTAGTGGAGGTGGCACATTCTATTTTTTAATTTTACCCTTTTGCTTTTTCGTGGTGCCCGTTGGTCTCTGAGTAAAAATATATCATGTCATCATAATCCAAGGAAACACACAAAAGATGTTTGTATAAGATTTTCGCTTCATCTGCCACCTTTCTGCAAGCTTCTTTAACTTTGTTAAAACCTATTTCTTTCGAACTAGCATCTTCATCCTGATAAACAAAATCTTTTTCTTTGATGATCAAAATAATAATTGGATTCATATTTAAAATGCACAGTAACGTTACTTTTAATAACAATATTTGTTATGCTTATTGATCCGATCAATATAATCTTGTACATAAGAACATGACACAGAATACTCCAGTTTTATGAGGTAGCATCGCTATATTTGCAGGTATTCCTTATGGATAGCAAATTATAGAATGCTACCATGTGTATGTATTAAGTGTCACGGAACACCCGAAATTCTTCATATAGTGGTAATCTTATTGTTTCAAAATTTTATTAGATACAATAATATTAATAATACAATGGATTATTTTTACCAACATCAAAATATAAAAGGTCTTTTTACCTGAACATTCTGCGGAATGATGTAAGGCAAGAATCACAACAAATGAAGCTCCCGACGTTAGCACACAAAAAACAGCTAGTCGCACTGGCAGGAAAAAAAAAGAAAAAAGATAGATATATATTTGGGAAAGATTTATAATGTTATGGACAAATAATTTGGCTACCTTTCAGAACATTCGAGCCAGCTGGGAGACATGAAATCCAAGCATGATATATCAATGGACACCTTACGTACCAAGTCAATTCTTCGTTCACAGTCATTGAATGATTGTCCTGTGGATTATCGGTAACGCAAGAGTAGCTGATAAAGTACGGACAATTCAATCGTCTACCCTGTCACTGATAATATGGCGTTAATTTTCAACACTTCGGGTGATAAGGTTTACCTTTTAGACTTTCCTTTGATTAGTATCGCTGGCCGTGCTATACCTTATGTAGTGGAAACTAAGAATCTGCGTGTTTGGATCTCATCAATTTTGAATTGGACTAAGCTTGTGATTCATATCACGCGTAATATTTTTGGTGCTCTTTACACACTTAAACATATTTGGTATGTGCTTTCACGTGATGTCAAGAAACATCTAGAAGAGAGTCTACCATCTTCACCTTGATTACGCGTGTGTGGTTTATAACAATCTTGACCAGACTAGGAACTTGATACTGCAAAGGATACTTAATGCATGTGTACGTTTTATTTGCGGTAATATACTTAGGCGAGAACATGTGACACTTGGCAGATTGTTTGTTGGTTGGATTTCAGTCGCTAGAAGGCGCGAATATTTTCTTGGATCTCTTGCTTTCAGCGTTATAGCACATACGAGAACTCACTATTTAGCGTCTAAATTTTGTCGTATCAACGTAGATCATGTTCGTTCTTCCTTTAGCTTACGTCCCAAATCACTAACATGTGCGATTTACCTTACTGAAGCCTATAAGAATTCTTCTCTAGTCACAGTTACAAAGTTTATTAACTCTCTGTCTAGTCGTCGAGAATTTTACCCTGCCGAACTGAAGGCCTTTAAAAACAATCTTTTTAAGATACTTGTTTTTAGAGACAGTCAGGACCGGGGGGGGGGAGTAGCACTGAAGGGTATAGAAGAATTAATAAAAATTCTAAATTAACTATCTCTGTCTCTTTCTTTTTTATTACGTCAGCGTCGCCACAGTCTCAATGCCTTTGTCATCTGCCGTTCTCCAGAGACTCTCGCTGGTGTCGCCCTCTGCCTCCGCTGCCCAGATATCGAGCTTCACGATGGTTGCGCAGCGTGAAGTCTTACTGACCATCGGTAGGTCTGCGTCCAAAGCCTCGGGCCCGGCAGGAATCTCAGCGGAAATGCTCAAGCTGGTGGTTCTCACCATTGCTTCTCCTATCAACGCCCTATTTAATTTTTCGCCGAGTTATTCCGTCTTTTCTGATTTTTGGCGGAGAGCTTGTTCTCTCTTCCTTGGCGTAGAAAGTACCATGTCTTCTATCTCGGATACCAGACAGATCGCTCTACTTTGTGAAATGTCCAAAGCTCTTGAGCGCATAGCTCACAATCAGCTCACTCGTCATCTTCATTCGTCTAGTCTCCTTGACACTCGTCAAGCTAGCTTTTTTGCCGGGGGCACAACACCAGACGGCCCTATGGGGATTTTTCGAAAGCGTTTGATTCAGTCCCCCACGGCCTCCAGCTTAAAAGCTAAACTGGTTAATGTATTCGGATGCATCCTTCGTTTGGTTTTATGCCTATCTGTATTATCGGCCCCAGATAGTAGTGGATAAGGGTGGCTCGACCTCAGAATAGATGAAGATTATAACCAGCATCCCCCAAGAGTCGCCGGCCGCTCTTTTCGTCGTTCTTAATTTTATTTTTTTAATTTTTGAAATTAGCGATGGAATTCCGGTAACCGAGGTTCACTATGAAGGGATTGTTATACTGAATCTAAAACTATGCGCCCTTCTGTTTCAGATGAGCCATCTCGAAGATTTTATCAACAGAAGCCGCATACCTCGATTTCAAGGAGTTGTGTTTACCCGCAGTTTTTATACATTTAACTTGTTAAAATAAATAAAAAAAAATTTTTTTGTATAATTTAAGACTGTATTTATGATGCCCAATCAACCTTATGTCAATAAATTTACTTGTAGCTCCAAAAAAAAACGTGAAAATTGCTTTTTTTTTAGTCTGAGAAAGTAGGTAGAACCCTTAATGACCTTCCTTCCGTTCTGAGTGTCACACGGCATATGATCTTCGCCGACGACACCCAAATCTACCACTCCTTTTTACTCCATGTGATTTTTTCACACTTTTAATTGTAATCTGAGATATTCCCGTGCCTATTTAGTAATTCGAGGACTTAGATTTTGAATATCAGGTTTAGGACAGTGTAATATGACTGGAGCATTGTTTGAAAAATGCAGAAGTATTAAAAATTGCGAAATTTAGCGGTTTTTTGCCATTATCTTGACTTCGGTTGGTCTGAGCGAAAAATCCTCAGTAATAAAGCGATGCGCTTTAGTAATAAATCAAAGTGATTTATATATAATTATATATAATCATAAATAACCCTGTATATATGAACTTATATAACTGTATCAATAATTTATAGAAAATTATAAGCTACCGCAAGCTAAAATTATGAAATATATAGATATATAAATTATTCATACTATTATAAATAAGGATCGCCTACTGAGACTTATGCTCTCTTGGGTATTATTTAACTACTTCATATTGCCGGTATCGATGAAAACTATCCCACATGGATATTAACCATGAAAAGAATTTCATCTAGAAAAAGCTACGAAAACTATCCCGCCTAAATGCTCGTCACGAAAAGAATCTCACCTACAAAAACGCCACGAAAAGTATCCCTCTAAAAACATGTCCGCGAAAAGTATCCAGCATCGATATTCACTACGAAAGAAATTCTCTAAAAAAGTGCCACGAAAACTATCCCGCTTAAAAATGTGTCACATCATACGAAAACTATCTAGCATCAATATTCACCAGGAAAAGAATCTCACCTGTAGAAAACGCTATGAAGACTATCCCACATCAATATTCGCTACGACAAGAATGTCAACAAAGCAAAACACGAAAAGTATCTCGCATCAATATTCGCCTTCAAAAGAAAATATTGCAACAACATTCGCCATTCAGTCTTGGCACAGCATAAGGGTTTCACGTTTGTAGAGTCCCACTAGTATTATAATTACACATATATACTCGAGTGTGCACAAAATATATTATAATGTATTATAATATTACCTGTTTTATAGTATCCCAGAAAAGAATAAGACAAGAAGAACAATGTAAAGTAATGAAACTAGAATAAAACGCCTCCATTTTGCATTGTTGGAAATATTTTTAGAAGGATGTGGCGTCGATATATGACGGTTTCAACATAAAATTTTAAATCCTGAAATTTATATGGATTTTATTTGAATATGTCTTTCTTAACCGGTTAATTTGCTTTGAAACATATATGCGCAAATGAGTATCGTGACAATTTCGCTTATATATTCGTCGCGAATTTTATAATATATCTGAAAAATTCACAGTTATTCACACCATCGAAGGATTCTTCCAGAATTTTTCAAAAAATTCTAATTTTCTTAATTTGTTTAAAAAACATTTTCTGACCAATATTGCCTAATTTTTGGGTCTAGTAACATCCAGATAGGTTAAAAGGGTCCCGTTTCCAATACGATTCCCCAAAAAACCTAATGCGAATATCATTTCTAGCGGATCGGATGCATAGCAACGGACGGACATTGATGCGAGATAGTTTTCGTGGCGTTTTTGCAGATGGGATTCTTTTCGTGGCAAATATCCATACGGGATAGTGTTCGCGGACACCTTTTTAAGGGGGATAATTTTCGTGGCGTTTTTGTAAGTGGGATTCTTTTCGAGGCAAATATTGATGCGGGATAGTTTTCGGGCCACTTTTGTACATGGGATTCTTTTCGTGGTGCTGATTGGGGATAATTTTCGCGGCATTTCTAAGCGGAATAGATTGCGTCGGCATCGGCATTATATATTCATTCTAAGTGCATCTAACTATATTAGCTTACGTGTTGAGCATCATAATTTATTTAATTCATTTTTATCTGTATAATATAATTTACTTTATTGTAAAATATATAAGTATAGTAACTAATATATTCTCGCGTATTCCTTGAGTTTGCGCGCATGCGGAAGTCTTAACATTTACAATAAATACTATAGGCAAGCTTTGCCTGCTGGCAGCTTACTGTAATTTTCTATGAGAAAATAAAATAGAATAAACAGAGAAATGAAGAACGCCTTGATAAAATTGAAAAATGGGACGTATTAAATTACAATTTTTTAAGACAAAGTGATTATCACTTTTGATATTCTTTTGAAATGAAAGGATGTAAAATCATCACGGAGTGTGGGGCTGTTGCATTTAATGGCGAGTAATGAGATTACTTTTACTCATGCTAATTTTATTTTCCGTGGTGCCTACCATATTTATTTTAACTTTAATCATCGTAGGAAGAATTATTGCTGTAAAACTATGTGAATAAGTATACCAATAAACAATAATATCAAAATAAAAAGGAATAATAACACTGCTACTGTAAAGCATGCATTTGTTGTAATTTTTTAAAAATGAGTATCTATGTATAGAACTATTGCTTATTTTTGTCTCTAGTGTATCTGGTACACTACCCATAATTACCAGTTTTATCTAGATTTAGTGATAATTTATTAATAGATAACCCTTTATCAAAATACTCTAATAGTCTTTTTCTTGACTATTTTCTACAAACTAGTGCGATCTAATGCACACTGTTGGTACTGAATCCTTATGTTGGATTTGATACAAGAAAGGTATATGACAATTCTATTATACGAATAGACATTAAAAAAAAGCTAAATGATACTTTATGATTCTTCACCACTAAGTAGTGATAATTTGAAATCAGTTATCCCTATTAACATTAAATTGGTAAGAAAAAGTAAGTGTTACTTTGAATTCAATAAGGTAAAGTACCCAATACTGGAACAAAGCTAATAGTAGGACCGATACCTGAACAATGATAATCAATTGATGTTACCGATGGTAAATCTATTATAAATTTTAAAACCAAAAATTTATTTGTATTTTTAAGTCTTTTAGTTATAATATACCGAAACATTATTACGTAATACTAAATTATACCAGAAAATTAACTTTTAAAATATGACTCGAGAATTCTGATTGAATTTTCTATTTTTCTCCCGTTCCAGCTGAATCACTATTGCTGCTTTCTATTGATTCTACTGATGAAAACTGCGTGGCAGAAAATTTAGATTTTATTGATTTGCCTCATGAAGAATCAATGTTACAAAATCAAGAGGTAGAGTTTGTGAATAAATCTGGTCATCGACTCAAAGCATCCGTAGTGGCCGTTCTGCCTGACAACGTTGAAAATAGTAATGGATTCTGGATGATGGATTCTTAGATAATTTGAATTCTTCTGAAGGTTTGTTATTATATTGATATACGTCATATTTTTAGATGCTAATGCATTTTATTCAGATTTATTAATTCTAATGCTAAGTATTTTTTTCAATAGAAACCCCAGATTTGCAGTCGATAAACCATTTAATGTTAAAATGATATCGAATACTACTGGATTATCTCTGGGTAAAGAAAATAATTCACATATTAGTACTAATCATGAAAATATTTGTAATACGAGTGCAAATGCATTAAATTATTTTAAAGGTTTATGTAAAAAATTAAATTTTATTTTCTAATAAATGATTATTGTTAATATTTTAATAAAAAATTTTGAGCTTATCATAGATGGAATGATCGATTCATACTTAGCTAATAATTCTGCAATTATTGATCATGCGGTTGATCTCAGCACTTATAATAATTCAGCTGAAGATGTACCCTTATGCAATAGACTTCCATTGCAAAGTATTATTACACCGAATGAATGAAATTAATTCTACATATGAGCAAGCTAAACCGATCAATAAATAATGGTGAGTACGTTATTTCTAATTATTAAATTTGTAGTAAAAATATTACTATTGCTTTATTTATTACAATCTTCTGTTCCTTTAACTTTTTTTCATCATCTTTTTTTTGACGAACTTCAAGTAGATCATCCACAACGAAAGCTGGTGGAAGGTCTTCAGATAGCGTTGTGTTTCCTTTTTTTCTTCGGGAAAAAAACTACGATCAAAGATTATCAGTCAAGCCTTTGATAAAAAAAATTATCAGATTATGACACTGTAGTATTAGCAATACCATTGTAGAACAACAAGCTGAAAATAAAAGAAATAAGATGTGCGAAATTGCCTGCAGGCTAAAAGCATCTCAATTTCGACTGACACTTCCTCTTACAATGTGCGAGCGACAAGTATCGCTTCGACCGTGAGCTGAATCTCACCTCCGTATATCCCATGAGTAACGTTTTTCTTACTGCGTGTTGAGCGCCGCGAGAGTTTCGCCACCTAGCGGTGGAGCGCCGTTCTACTCTGACCGCCAAATTCAAAATGTTCAAATGAATACTTCTGCATCCTGCGAGAGTTCCGAATCGAATGAAGATAGTATATTTGTTACAATATAACATTTTGTAAGTTTCAATAACCTTTTTGCATATTTCTTACAATAATAAACATTACGAGAGTTTCGGTTACTTTTAAGGGGATGTCATATATCAGCATTCATTTCTACAAAGGATTCCGTGTGGTTGGCGTCCAGTCAGTTCTTTTCCCAAGGAAAAGAGGGGAAAGTCAGCACACTCTCTTCGGGAAAAAAACACTCGCAAAATACAGTAGATGTGTCATTAGACAATATAAACATCTGGCTAGTTACATGTTCTAAACTTACAGTTTTCAAGGCAGATAGAGCTGTTTGTGAAATCAAGATTATGCCAGGAGAAAAAATCTGTACAAATTGTTTACAGAAGTTACAGAGTGAAATTAACAGTTATATAGAGAAATTTAAGCACTGTGTTAAACATTTTCAGAGACATAGAAATAAAATTTATGGTAATTTACATTGTCTCGATGAGGAGTCTCTAAAATATTGAGATAACAGATATGAAAAATTTATTTCTGAACAGAAAATATGCTGTGTTTGTTTTGCAATCTTCAATTAAAAACTGAAATACCAACACTATCCTATCCTTACCTTACATACAACACTATCGTTACCTTATTGACAGCATGAAAAAAAGGTCTGAACTAAAAAGTTATTGATTTAAGTTTAATAAAGACATTAAAATATATGTTTATAGTCATAGAAAATGTTAAATAGAACTGTACCCTAGTTTAAAGTACTTATACTTAAACCAATAAAAGTATAAATTAAGCAAACTTCCAGCGGGTAAAGTTCTTGATACTAAGTAGTGGACAGTTTTTTGCCTAAAACCATTTACTTTACAGTTAGCGTATTTTAACTTATTTCTTTTACTATATCAGTTACACACTTTATTATATTATCCATAGTAATAATAAGTACGATGTTATTTCTTTTTTTAAAGCGCTTATAATTCAAAGAATGAAATAGTATGTGCTTATAGATAGCTGATGAGATTCGTATGGTGAATCAATTGATTCGTGTAATAAATTTTCTATTATTAATTTCTGGTTTATATTTTCGTCAAGTTTTTGAGGCGTTTTTGTAACTATAGCCGGTGGTTTGATTTTTAATAATTTGTTGTTAAATTCATCTCTATATTTTACGAGGTAAAAAACTTTATCACTATTTTTTGAGACGAACCATGGGCTTGCGAATAATTTTCCTATGTCAAGGAAACATGTACGCATGTAATCTGGAGGAAAACCATTTATAATAAGAGAACCAATAGATTCCCCTTTGACTCCTTTAATAATATCGTTTTTCCGTGCAGCAATTTGGACATACTTATAATGAACTCGAGATGTGATTTTCTTTTGCCATAACTCTATATACATACAGTGCCTCTACCTACTGAAACTTGATTTCCATTGTGAAGACAGTATCTATAACGGTAAAAACCATTATACTGCTTCATATTTTATATGAGGGGTCTGGCATCAGTATCAGCTGAACACAGAGCAGTGTGCACTTTTATAATTCTACTTTCTTGGTCTAGAAATGTGGTAGTTTCGAAACCTTCCGTTTGCAATTGTATTAATTCTTCTATAAAGGATTTCAAAAAAGTATTCATGTACGGCTTCTTATCACTGTACCATAAGACACATAAAATTACATTCCTTCTCCTAATTCTATAACGTAATTCATTTACTGCTACCTTAAAAAAGCCACATACTTTTTTGGGAATATTTAAAAAAACTTACGCCTTCGGTATTCTATTGCAAGGAGATGTCGATATCAGCTATGATATTTTTTTTCTTAACATTTTATAGAAATTGCTATTTATAACATCACTTTCTTCGCAATCATTTTTAAAATGCTCAATTATATTACTATTTATTAATTCCTTTAGTTGTTTTTTTAGTGCTATATAAATAAAAAAAATTCCCTTTTGCTTTTAAAGTTAATTTGTGATGCATTATTTTACACACAGTGCATTCTTCTACACAATTTTCATCAAAAGTCAAAGGCGATATGCATTGTGAACAATAATAATATTTTACTAATTCGTTGTCTTTTTAGTATATTCTTTTTTTTTATCATATATCTCTCACGCTATCGTATTTTCTATGCAACACAAAATATTTTTATATTTTGAGATACTAAAACTTATTCCGTAATCGAGGTCTTTCAGGTATCTATTCCAAATCATAAATTCTGTTAAAAAAAAGGTTCATGAAATACAATTTCCGCTACTAAGCATCGCGTATTTAAAGGGAGCTTACCCTATGATTTTTTTTACATTAATTTACCTAAAAATAAAAAATTATAATAATTAGTAACATTTCCACGTAATATTTTATAAATACATTGGATTCCTGACAAAATGAGCTCCAGCAGAAGCCTCTATGCCCATTTTATCTTATTTTATGTCAGTTTCAAAAATTTGGCTTTGGCGTAACCTACAGGTCCAACAGCTTGATCAATTTTTATGTAATTGGTTTTAAATTGTTTGTAATAGATGCCATTATGGTGTGAAGAGTTGTATAAATTAAAATTTTTATATTAAATAATAAAATGAATTCAAAAACTGCATAAATTTATAAAATTTCTTCAATTTTTATGAATTCATGCAGTTTTTGAACTATTGTAGAAATTTTATGAACTTATGTAGTTTTTGAACTCATTTAATTATTTAATCAAAAAATTATATACAAGTGAAATAACAGAAAAATGTAAATTTTAATTATTTGCTGAAAAATTTGAAGATCTACTAATCTAATGAAATATAGATCTGCTCTGCTCATGAAATAATTATGCTTTACTTACTTTTTTATATAAATTAAGAAAACCTTTTAGGTGCAGAGAAAATTTTAATAGGGTTTTGTTTTTGCACTGTCTACTGTAGGGGCCACCAACCATGTTTTCACGGTACAGAGTACACGATGTGTTTTGTACGTAGGACACGGTGCACGGTACACGGTACAATAATCACTAACCGTCTGCACGGTGCACGATAAAAAAAATACCTAAAAATTAGTTTCAATTTTCAATTTTGGAGATATAGTCATTTTTTAATATATACTATATGTAAAAAATTCCCTCCAAATTTCCTCTAATTAGCTCCATATATTTAGATTTAGAAAATAATAATAATCGATGATTTCCTCAGAAAAACATGAAAATAGTTTCAGTAAAATTTATTGTGCTATTCCGCAGGCGATGAAGATTTAGTTCGGGGGTTTAAAGAGTTTCGTTTATTTTTATACAGAAAAAACTTATTATTTAATCGCAGTGATATTTCTTTATTAACACGCAAAAATATCTATATATAAGTATACAAAAATAACCGAAAACCCCTAAGGGCCGTTACTGGCAAAAAAGAATGGAATAGATATAAAGAAAATACATTTTTTTATATCTATGTATTGAAGAACACTGATGGTGTTCCTTGATGTTCCGCGTATATATTATACATACGCGGAACAAAAAGGAACATATGCATATAGAAACAATATGCATTTTCATTATATCTGTTTTTATTCCTTTTATTCTTGTTACAGGGTTAAAATTCTGAACCCAACCCAACCCAATGCTCTATCATAAAGCTCTACGCACGTAAAAAAGGAACGGGAACAAATATGAGGAACAAATATAAAGCACAAGAAAATACATTCGTTATTATATATATATATATATATAAATATATATATATAGTAACTAATACATTTTTCTTATATATGTTCCTTATATTTGTTCTTTTTTTTCGTGTGTAGGGCGTTTAAATACTTAGATGTATAGTTATGTACAAAACATAATAATATAAAATCGCAAAATAAAATAATCAGCGCATAATAAAATTAAATTCAATTATTTCGCTGATTCAAAAAAACTGTAAAAAATAAATTTGAGCACTAAAATTACAAATT
This sequence comes from Megastigmus dorsalis, assembly GCA_900490025.1. NCBI lineage: Eukaryota > Metazoa > Arthropoda > Insecta > Hymenoptera > Megastigmidae > Megastigmus > Megastigmus dorsalis. The sequence goes on from UELU01147198.1 coordinate 12,188, forward strand.
TATATTTTATAAATTTGGATTCATCTAAACTTTCTTAATTACTCAGTATAATGAATTGCGCAACGTTAATTAACGTGAATGCCTTAACCAAATACCTAATTTTGGATCCATATTTGAAATTCTAGTCAGTAAAAGTTAAAAAGAAAAGAGTTACCGAAGAAATTTAGCGATAAGTCGAATCATATAAGTAAGTTTTTAACTCTCCAGAATATTCAGGCTACATCTAAGGCACTCCTGAATCTGGCACTGAAATTCAAGTTATTATATTCATTTGGTGTGTCTTCTGCACATTGGCTTGAAGACAATTTACTAAAATACTTAAGTGCTTTACATCCAGACTCTGGAATCCGGATCAAAGGCTGCAATGATATTCGCACAACAACCACGATGGTGTCACAGTTTTAACCACTAATAATTACAGTAGAAATGATTGTATTGAAAAAATAGTTAATCGTTGGATCCATTAAAAAACTAAATGCAGAGCAAAAAAATATTTTAACTGCACAACTTTTTAATTATGTTGAGTGCCAAGAGTAAAAGTTTATTAATTTTTTTAGGGATTTTAGCACTTGTTGAACACGACTGCAACCCAAATGTCAAGTATGTAGTAAGAAATAATAAAACGGTTCATCTTGTTCATAAAAAAGAAAATCTTGGCAGGTGATGAAATATTCGTGTTTTACAGTAGCAATTATTTTGGTAAAAATAAAATAAACTGCGAGTGCCAAATCTGTGAATCCAAGAATCATGGGGCCTCTGCTTCAAGTAAGTTAAGCATATTTTTTAAAATTTAATACAAATATTTTATTTTTCAAAAGATGATCAGAAATAGATTCTGTATGAATTCTTACTTTTAATATTTATAATAATAAATACTTAAGCACTATAAAAATTAACTTGTGTAATACTACAAATATCTAGAAAAAATATGATGCAATTTAAAAAAAAGAAAAGAAAATGAAACTTCAATTTAAATTTATTCTATCTTAGAAACAATACACAGACTGTAAGTCTTTACAAATTCTTTTTTGCAATGTACTCTGCTTCGTATAGAGCGATAGTATTCTGATCCTGTTTGCAGCATAAATGAAGTAGGGTAACTGTCCCAATTACTGCGGTATCATGATTTCATAGGCCTTCATTCTACTATTACTCTTGACTTATTATGAAATAATAATTTTTGTAAGTATTTATATAATACATCGGAAAATGGATTAAAATTACAAAAACCGACAAATTCAAAGAAACATAAAAAAATATTAAAAAAATAAAATAATATCAGTATGTACCTATTACTGCGGACGAAAACCTGCTGTGAACCAATTACTGCGGATTCTTGTACCCAATACTGCGGATTTTTAACAAGCGCTTGCAAATTAATTAAGATGTTATAAATAATAATTAAAAGGACAGTATGATAAATAGTTATTAAATAGATATAATCTTTTATTATTATAATGTATTATCACATTTTTAATAACCTAATAAACCATTTTATTATAATCTAAATAACATTGTTTACAAACTAAAGGAACATTTTGTTTAAATCTAAATCACTTTACAAAACGGTTTATAAAATTCTCTGGATAAATAATCTTTAGATAAATTTAAAATAAATAATAGAAATTAATCAACTCTTATTTTTTAACGCTTTCTTCATAAGTACTTTGCTTTTTTATAAGCTCTTTTTCTTTAGACTTAAGTTCTTCCAAATCTGCTTTTAATTGCATATATTCTTTTTTCTTTCTGAGTTCTTCTTCTTTTTTCAACTTCAAAATTTCCTTTTTCTGCAGATTTTCTTTTTGTTTTTGGAGTCTCTCATTCTCTTTTATTAATTTCAACTCTTCTTTTTTAATTTTCTCATCTCTCTTTTGAATTTCGCTTTGCTCCTTTTTAATTTTATGAAGCTGCTGTTTTTCTAATCTAATTTGTTTTTTATTTTCATAGAGTCTTGTTTTATGCGTTTTTCTTCTATCTCGTCTGTTTTTGACTTTTTCCACAGATCACTAGTAAGAACAGAGGGTTTTATAGGTTTTGACTTTCCTTTCTTCGTCTTATCCGTTTCCGTTCCAGGCCAAAATAATACGTTTTGAAATACCTTAGGAAACTGTGATTTCACTTCGTTCTGAGATTTTGTAAAATTTTCTTTTTCTTCACAAACTTTATTTTCATCCTGCACAGAAGATTTGCCATTATCGGTTATACTAGTTTCTGCAAGTATTACCTCATTTAATTTAATGGGTTCACACTGGTTCTGATCAGAAAAGATAGCACTAGCAGAATCTTGAATTAATATTTGTGAATTGATCATTCCAATACTGTGATTAGGCGATATTGATGGGCATATATTAATAATTTGAGTAGACTCTTTTAAAATAGACTGCTGTATTGGTTTAAGCGCAGCACTATTACTAGAAGTACAATTTTCAGTGGGAATGTGCTCTTCGGAGCCTTGACTAGAATCTTTATGTTCAAGCGATAAATTGAAATTGAGAATATGCTCTATAGAGAAATTATTTTTTGGATGATTTGAAAGGATCTTTTCATTATTATCTATTTGAAGAGGCTCTTGAGGTTCAGTGACAACATTAGGTGTTCTGTCAATCTGAATACATCCATTTATTTCTACAATATTTCCATACAGATCAAGCATAATATCAAAATCAATATTATTTTGTTGATGACTTTCTTCATCATTTGTGGGACCAACTAAAACCTGAAAATATTAACTTACGAAAAAAAGTATATATTATTTCAGAAATTATTGGTTTTAGAAATTGATAATCATTTTATAATAAGGGAAATACAAATGTGATCTAAAACTTAGCATTTTAATATTAACTTTTCATAAATACATACTGATAATACTGTTATATATTAATTAAATTTAGGTATAATTAATATTATTTAGCTAAAAACTTGTATTTACTATATATGCTAATTTAAATGTTTGCAAAAGATTTATCGCAGGAGTTAAATTTATTAAATAATTGATTTTTTTATGACAGTAAAAGGATTCCCTAGAAACCTCTCCAATTGGATCAATTGCATCGCTCTCAAAAATTCCACATACTTGTTCAGATAAATCTATTGAGCCTAAAGCCTGAAATACAAATTAT
>UELU01147200.1:10538-21083 GCA_900490025.1 Megastigmus dorsalis
TTAATAACTCAATTGTACAATACACAAACACACATATATATAAATCCTTGAAATGTTGTAAATTACTTGTTATACTTATAAAGAATATAAATAAATTTTTAATTATTCTTCAAGAAAATTGATTAATTTCTATTTCTTGTAATAAGTGAAACGTAATACATTACCGCAAAGACAACGACGATGTGTTCGCCTTTTTTATATTACAATATATACATGGGCCATTGTATACCAACAAGAAAAAGGAAAATTTTAAAGTCACTGAAACTCTGAAAAATACTTATAAATAATCAATTTTTCTTCCCACTCTGAATTTGTTTTCTTTAATTATCTACAATACACTGTCTTCAGAATTTTTTAAAGAAAATCCATTGTGAATGATGTTTTCATCGTTGTATGGTCTAAAAACTGACCCAATCAAGACGAAGTGATTAGGTCCTGGAATATATAATGATAATAATACTATCGTATTCCTCGTTCAATTTCATTGCCAAAGCGTACGGTTTAAGTATGTTAATGTTTAACAGTTTTAGAGAATAATAGTACTTTTCATTATCACGAAAAGACATTCATCAAGTATGCCATTAATGAATTCAATAGAATTTACGTTTTATTATATATATTAGAATATTCTTATTTGCATTTCGATTTACACAAAATTGGGATGTTATTGCTTTATTTTCTACCGCTTTCATTCCAATGTATTTCATGGAAAAACGATCATAGTTATACCATTTATTAGTAAAATAATATTCTTGCTAATCAAAAATTCTTCACAAAAAGAAATTAATAAAATTCATTTTATAAATAATTATTTTGTAGTTTACTAACCCTAGGTGTAATGTAAAACAGGTCTAAATTAATGCTATAAAGACAATTATTGATAAAAGGGTAGATGTTATGATATTTATGTTACGCAATTTGCTAACCAGTTACTAAAAAAACTACGCATTTAATACATATTAAAATCAATAAACGGAGGTTGATCGTATTTTTTTTCTGGATAAAAATAAAACACCGTAGTAAGCACGTCAAGAATAGTAGTGTCAGGAAGTTCGGGCGTGAATGCAGTCGAAATCATGGCTCGATGGAGTTTCGAGCGTCGACAAAATTGGGTCTACGCCTCCAGTAGGTACTCAGTCGCGTTAGAAGAGGCCTGCTGGAGTACTTCGCATATGACTTTGACAGGCCGGTGCCTACTATCGATTTGCGTAATGGCTATTAATGAAAATGTCGAAGGACACAACTATAAAACTTGCTTATCTTCATATTTATATTCCTGATGTAGAAAACTGTTTAATTGCTTAATTGACGACTGATGAGCTAATTAAAGCTGTTTGTTTTTATATGTTACGTATGTAGCTGTAGAAAATAACGTATTTGTAAAAAATTCATTTGCGAGAGTAGGACAAACAGAAATGTTGATTGGTTTCATCATAACAATCTGTAAATGTCAATTTCAAAGTTACACGTGAAGCTTGAAACTATTTACGATTGCAATATTTTAGAAACCTCATTGGTGCTGAAAATTGCACTGTTATCATGAGCTTGTTTGTTGAGAGGATGTGCCATGGTCGGAAAGATCCCTACATTACCGGCTTTGGCATTTAACAAATTATATAAAGATAGAGATTAAATTTTGGAAAAATCTCTCTGTCACCACCTCGGTGTGATATAATTATTACGTGGTTTCATTTTCATGAAATTCCATCCACAATTCATGCAGACTTTTGACGTCTAAAATTTCGTTCTAGAATTCACAGCTATATTTTTTTCTCCGGAATTTTCGACGCCAAAAATCTCTGCGAATTGTGTATGGAATTTCATGAAACTCAAACCACGTAATGTTTACATTATTACCGAGGCGGTGACAGAGTTTTTTTTCGAAATATCAGTCTCTCTCTTTATACATTTCGTTAAATGCATAAAACGGTAAGGTAGGAATCTTTCCGGCCAAAGCTCTAAAAAAATTGTTAGTATCGAAACGGCATAGTGATTTTTTCTATATCTACGAATATATATGTTCAAATCTTTGAAAGCTGCTTTCCTCGAACTAATTATTATTTCTGTTACTGTCTACTATCAAAATTAGATGAATAGAAAGAATACGTATTTGTTGTCTTTTCGTCATTGCGTTCTGCGAGTACTATCTTCATTCTATATTATAGATATTTAATTATAAACCATTCACTATTATTTTAAGTAATAAAAAAATGTTAGAATGAAATGGGATAAGTTGAAAATTACACTGTACTCTGCAACTCTTACTAAATAATTACTTATTTTAAGCTGGATCAAGATATAAAAAGGTTTGTAGGTGAAGTTTTTATTTGTTTTGCCGCAGTTTTCCGTGAATTGCTAGATTAAAAGATTAATGTTTGAGTTTTCCCCCGGGACGTTGACAAGATGAGAAGGAAGAAATATGAGAGAAAGCGTTTAAGGAAAGAAATTGTGAAGGATGGCTCAAAGCTCGCGGTGTTCTCAGAGCGACGGCAAACCCAAATTAACGCGCACTATCGACCGATATATAAATGCCGAGTACTCGAAAAGTCTGATTATTACGCTTGCCGCCCCCAAAAAGTTAGGATCAATACCTGTGTCAGTAATGAAACTTCGGATTAAGTTGAGCCGCACCGTGTCAGACATCGAACCTTTACACTTTCGACCTTCCTTTCGTATACTTATACAGGAAAACTTTTGAGCTCTTACGTTTCCCACTGAATTCCGATGATAAAAATGTCGATTACTATTTTTTGACGCGCGTAATCTTAGTTTTAATTTATTTGTTATTTTTCCATTACGTAGCAGTTCTTTTCAGCTACGACTTCTGTTCATTCATGTTCTCCATGAAACGGTCAAGTTCCTAACAGAAATCTCGCACTTGCGTGCTTCGTATTAGCATTTTTTTTCTGTGATTTAACTTTTTAAAGCAGCTTTACACCCGGAAACTTCTAATTTTGTGCCCAGTATGTATATACACATATAATACTTATTTCTAAACTTACAGGTATAATGAAAAGTAAGCATAATTATCACTTCGACGAAAAGAATAATTTATAACAATTTAAACAGATAGCAGTAGTGATTTTGCATAAAGTATTGTATAGTAAACGAAATAGTTTAATCTTAAACGACAGTTCTACGTGACTGAATAATCTATTAAACGTTCTGCTGGCCAGTCAGTCATTGTCACGAAACATGTCTTGCGTCCGCGGCAATTTATATACATGTTAGTTGCACGTGCAAGCTACAGTTCCCGTAAATTATTTTCACTGTGGTGAAAGCTGGCTGTAACGTTCTTGTGTGCATCAAAATCGAATTTCAAGGCCCTGTGAGTAGCTTAATTCAAAGTGGAGCCTTCAACTGTCCGATCCTTCGTTTTCTAAAAGTTAATACAATATTCGTTTTTCAACTCTCCTGGTATGCAACGGCTTAAAGGTTTTAAACTGCCATAATACAAATACTTTTTACATTTGACGTACATTTACAATTAAGCATATTTTAAAACACATTTTAATTTGCATATTTCTGGATAATTATGATTTTGTTTCACATTTACAGGGAATGTTCATTTTATTGTTACTTATCCAATAAAATATGTACAACATTCTACTAAAACATTTTTTGTTTAATATTTTATTTCAGAATATGATATATATTTGTTATAGATTAATTCTGGGTACTTTATAAAATTCAAATTTCAATCGGATGTTTTAATTAGATTAAAAATACTGTAATTTTAAAATTACTACAACCTTTACTGCAGCTGTTATTTACGTAATTCTCATGATGGCATAAAAATACTAAAAATAATAACAGCATATTCCGCTATTTTATCGATTATCTTGTTTAAATATAATCCAGAATTTACAGCGAGATGGAAAATAATTTAAAACATTTAAACAATAATAGAATAGTTGTATGTTCATTTTTATTTCACGATTTGTAACATATATCTGTTAGATCTAGCGAATTAAAGTTTTCATATGCAGCTTTAAATAAAAGTAGCTGAACCGCAGAGGGTTTATTTCTAAAAAAAATATCGTATATTTAAGCTACCTTTGTTCTCTAGTAATCAGTTTGTTCAGAAAGTAGAATACGTTTACAAAAAACACTGACATATAGTAGCGTTATTCTGTATGGGAAATTTAACATCTCCCGCTATATTTTATCAAAATAATATTAGCATTTATGATCTTTACGTTTCTATTTTGAATAGTACCAGGAAGAGCAGGTATCGAATTAGCTTTAATCAATTCTATATGAGAAAGCAAATTTGGAACGCAGCGCCGCAACAGAAAGTTCCCGCGCAGCATTAATTGCAGTCATCGCCGTGCACCTCTTTGCAATTTCGCAATCATGAATTCCTGATTAATCACGAAAATGCCTGCGCTTTCCTCATATATTAGAATTCACATTTGCTACGTACTCAATCTCAATTCATCTATTTATCAGCCAGTGTATATGAATACGTGCAGACGCAAAGCGCATGTATACACATACCCACCAACTTATACAGATATTTACTTACAACTACGCGCCCGATTCCCATGCATGTATTTATAGATTAGGCGTGCGTCCGACGCGGCGGTAAAATCTATTCGGTGCGTACCACCGCCCCGGGAAGCTGAGCTATTTACTAATTCTCGCAAGCGCACCACGAATAATTGGAGTGATACCCTGTGTACAACGTGTATGTGTGTGCGCGCGAGGGCTCGTATCAGGATCGCTTTACCTCGGCTTGCGCTTGATGTAATAATGATTATACATATATACAGCGCCGTCGCGTAGCCGAGGCATGATTGTTTCGCTTACGTATCTTCGCTACCGTTGCGATGAATTATTATTTGTGTACCTCTGATGTGAGTGCGTGTTTATGCGTCAGTAACGCGAGCAGTTGAATATTTGTGTGTTCACACTTAACTGTCGAGCACAATATTTGCAAGTTTAATGATGTTTTTTTTATTCTATAAATGTTGGGCATCATTTTTCGTCTCGATTCTGCAAAACGATTTTTATGACGGTCTGGTTAAAAAGCTTCTATTCGAACATAAACAATTGTATTCAAAGTTTGAATATAATCTGAGGATGTCAATAACTTATCACATCCATTTTATTTACGAAGCTTGTGGTTGCAATTTTTATCTTATCTCGGGAAGTCTTGAGCATATTGCAACTACTGGACTTTCGGATTATGACAATTTTTTGCCACATCAAGAAGGATACTCATGGATGGATAAAGTTAGATATCGAATCCCATCAATATACGTGCAGGAAAGTGATCAATCTACGAAGTGAGCATACGAAGTGAGGAGTTCCGAGTTCGGTCGGACAGCGTATAAATAGGCAGAAGTCCCATTTTACCCATGTTGAATTGCAAACTTCAGAGCGGAATAGATTAGTTTTGTTAGAAGTAAGAGAATTGAAACGGCACACCCGTGTAAGCACGTACACGCGTGCGCAGTTGCTAATCATAGCGCGGCAAGCGTGGTGGAACGCGCGCACGCACGCAAGTATATGTATAACGCTTACACCGCGCTGCGAGGTAACCGTCGCTAGGCAACACGGCGCTGACGTCAGGCCGCCGTATTCGAGCCTTTAAAGCCGCGCGTAATCGCACAATTCGGCAGTGTTCGCTTGGTGCTCCGGGCGTGTAAGGAGCTCTTTAACGCCTGGCGCAATATCGGATTAAGTGTCCGCTAACTGGCGCTCCATTAGTAGAGAAGGCTGAATCTGGCGGAGACCAGCCAGATGAGCCCGGTATAGAGCCGTATGTACGACTAACCTCGACTGAGGTTTAAGGCGCTCCTTAACCTCGTTGAGACGAAGAGAGCCCGAGTTTCGCCCGTAAGTGACTGCCTTGCTAGTTGCTTCACCGGCGCTCCGGGTAGTTTGTCCATTATTCCAGAGTTTCACCAAATCCAACCTCTTGCTTGGAGGTGTCAGTAATTGGTGCATGAGGCCCTCATCGGATACCAGTTACGGAACTATGGGTCGCACAGGGTTTGTTCTTGGTCTGGTATCCTATCCAGGACCTGGAGATTCCGAATCTGAAGACTGGTCGGTCACTGAATCACGTTGCACCAGTGGGTGACCGCCCGCGAAATCAATGCCTCTGCTACTGTATACACTCATATTGTATGCCCGCGCCGCAATCTCAGATATAAAAAACCACATTTAGATAGCGAATATGAGAATTGATTCATCCAGCCTAAAATACGTTTATTTATTTTTTGTATATGTTACAGATTATCAGCCTTTGCACTGATACCCCAGAGGCCACTGAATATTAATAAAATATTCTATTTTTTTTTCTTTTCCATTTTAATGTAAAAACGTGTTATTATTTATGAGAAAATTTTAGAAAATTACTCTTTCCCAAAGAACCCTGGCATCCTGAAGCATCCGGATGAAGGTTCTAACATTTCTAACGTTACAGAGTAATAAAGATAATTTTTATCAAAATATTCTTTATCCTATATAATGGAAAATACCAGAATATAATGTAATATTTACAGAAATGTAAGTTACGTCAAACCATGCAATTAAAAAAATGACCATGCTAAGTGTGGAGAACCACGCAAAACCCCGTCCTGAATATTGGCATGCCAAACCAAACTTGGATGTATCTATTTCGCTATACATGCTAACTGTATTCGATTACGTAGCTATCAGAACTTTTGATATCATTCAAAGACATATTTTACAAGGTTTTTAAATGCAGATGAAGTATAAAAAAATAATTTTTACGAACCTATACAAAGCGAATAAGTTGATTATTCACATCTACAAGGGAGAGCTTTTGTTCGACAAAAACAGTACTTTTTCGCAAAAATAGGGCATGTAAATGTAGACTAAGAGAAATACTAACCGATTAAGAAGCTGAACGGAAAAACTCTTTTAGAAAGTATTTGATCAATTATTGAATTATGAAAAGTTATGACACTGGTTTAATTTGCTCAGAGTTGAGAGACATAGTTATAACCATTAGATCGCAGAAAACTTTGTTTGGTAAAAGTACTGTCAAATGAGTGTTATGTCTTTTCTTCCTGTTATTATCTTCGAAAATCACATTTTACCAGTCAAAATTATTTTCTTATTATTAAAAAAAACATGACACTGGTACCCAAATAATTTATAGTTCATCTGAATTTTAAAACCTTAAAATATATCTTTAAATGATATCAAAAGTTCTGATAGCTACGTAATCCAGTACGATTTACGGCATTTATAGTTGAAGTAGATACATCCGAGTTTGGTACGGCACGTCAATTTTCAGGGCGGTTTTCGTGAGGTTCACCACATTTAGCATGACAATATTTTTTAAGCTCCATGGTTTTACGTAACCTACATTCCTGTATCCGTTCCGTGCGTTCCTTTTTAGGAAAAATTACATTATCCACTGAAAATCTGCAGGTACGTTAGGCATTTCACGTGCGTGCTTATTAGATGATACACAGAGAACGCGAGTATGTCCGTTCGGCGCTTCTCTCAGTCATGTCGATATGCAGTAAGCACCGCAAAGCCACTAATTTGGTCTTAGAATTTGATATTGAATTATATTTCTTTTTCCATTAAATTTCGCTAATATCCTATGAAATAATGTTTGATGGCCCAAAATCAGTATCTTTTAATATATATTATAAAGGAAAATATGTGTAACTGGTTATCCATTTACTAAATTAATTTTTATAGATTTTTAAAATTAATTGGGTTTTAACCTCGTTTTTCTCGATATGCCGGATTCAGTAAGCATAAGTTCTACCGAGAACTTTGAAAATAAGCTAGTCAGTTTTGAAAAAACTGTTACGATAATTTAATTAATAATTTTAACACTTGCATCAAACAGGCATTACATTAAATGCGTTTAATATCTTCCTGATCCATTTATGCAAACTTGTTTATCTGCTAACTAGACGAACGCGGTAAATGTGTACGACTCCAACGAAAATCAACTTATAAGTGGGTAGAGCTTAAGTTATATGGTTACGAGATTGCTTAATTATATAAGGTCTTTACGTAGTTTAAATTTTAATTAAACTTGTTGTTATACGAACAATATTAAGCTTGGTTCACTACATTCCCTAATGCAGCGACACCTTAGTTTGGTTGGCACATTTAATATTACTATAATAACTTTTAAGATCGATCTAAATTATGAGTCCCGTCATGAAACAATAATTTTACACAGAATATCAAACAAGTTATTGACAGTAGTAATAAAAACCCACAATAACACTTCTCAATACCATTATTCATTAAGATGGGAATCATTAAATGTCTTCTGTAAATAAAAATAGTTATCAAAATGTACTTGAAAAAATAAACTCTATGGGAAAAATAAAATCAAGTCAAAATAAATCGTATTACATAAACGTTGAAATCTTATATACGAAAATAAAACAATTGTTTTATGTAGACATTGAAAAATTCTAGATCATGCAATTTTCAAATAATTCGTATTCTAAACAGATACCAGGGAATGAAAGGGATAAGAAAAATGATAAATGATGTACTAGGTACTATTACAAGAAAGTCGCGAAAAAAGTTTTTAATATTTCTTCAGTAAGCAGTTATACGATAAAAGAGCTATTTTAAACTATTAAAAACTATTTAAAAATTATAATTCAATAAATTATATTTTACAAGTATTTGAAAACACAAATAAAATGAGATATTAAACATCAAATTCCATCAAATCATTATTAAAATATAAATATTAGAAAAAAAATTTGAAGTCAGAAAAATTGAAATATCTTCAATACTTATTAACCAAATGTATAAAAAAAATATACAGCTCTCAAGAAACCAAAATTCTATTTATATATAATATTTTGAAAAAATTTGGGAAGCTTTACACCCATTATTGAATCTGATAAAAAACCGATTTTTTTTCATAATATTGTTATTTTTTAAAAAATATAAATTATTATTGTTAACAATAATCTATAAAATTGAGTAAAATTTCATTATGATTAATAAAGAAGTTCTAAAGTTATAACCGCAGTTTGAAAAAATGAAATTTTTCAAAATAACAAAAGAACGACGCAAGCAATTTCAAAACATAGTACTTCAAATTGTAGGTAATTTAATGCTATTTTAAACGCATTTTATAAGTTTATTAAAATTTTTGTTCTTTGAGAACTGTATATTTTTTATATTCATTTGGTTAATAAGTATTGAAGATATTTCAATTTATTTGATTTTTAAGTTTTTTTTTAAAAAAATTAATATTTTAATAATGATTTGATGGAAATTGATGTTTAATATCTAATTTTATTTGTAGTTCGAAATCCTTGAAAATATAATTTATTGAATTATAATTTTTAAATATTTCGTGAATGATATTTGTTTAAAAATTTTAGTTTATCTTATAATCAAAGTTTTTTATATTTTGTAAATAATTGAAATTTATTATTATTTTTGAATGTAGAAGACGTATAAAATTTAAAAATATAAATTTCATTATTGAATTTTTATATGAGACTACTAAAAATGAAAGTCTATAATCCGTCGAGATGCGCGGCCAAAGCGACGCCATCGGGAATATGATGAAATCATAATTTTTTAAATAAATAAATTGAAAAAATTAATTTATTGTGAAATAAACTATATTGCTTGGAGATAGGATATCAAATTACACTAAAATGCCGAAAATCAAGTATTGCTTTGTTCATTTGAGGGGGGGAGAGGGTGTGAGAGAGTGTGGGAGAGAGTGAGAGAGAGTCTTTAGTCATCGCGCTCAGTCCAGTGCTTGAACTTATCGCTGTAATTCGGCGAAATGAGTATTTTAATTGGTCTCTCTCTTTTACACTCTCTTCGTAGGCGACCGTTACATTGTAGCTGGAGCAACCTCGAAGAATCGCTTGTCTTCATTCAATGTTTTCGACCGAGGGAACATCTATTTTACTTTAAAGAATCGTGTGCGTGTGCGTGCGGTTGTGCATTCGCAGCGATGAGCTTACCCTAGCGCCGCGAGACACGCGCTATAAAAGCTGCTTTGCGCTTGTCCTTCCCCCGAGCTGGAAGATCCCTGTACCGCGAGATACGCGCTTCAATAGTTAATTTGCGCGTGGTGCCGCCACCCGCACCGGTAGACGCACGCTTTAAAAGCTAAGATGCGCGTGTCCGCCCGCGAGACCCTGAAAGAAATATTGGGCTCTAGTTCACCTTTTCAAGTAAAACAAAAGACAAGCGGTCGCTCCGATGGTTTGGCCACTGATTCTCTCAGGAAAGGGAATGAGTACTCTCTAAACGAGTGATCCCTGTCTTGTGCGACTAAAAAAAAATTATTTGGGTACTCAGTGCTCGATAAACAGAGGACTGTTACCGAAACTCACAGTGGCGCCACTGCATACTAATAGATTGGCGTATCCTCTAAATTTGTTTCAGTGTAAGCTACTTTGCATGGTTAGTTGGGGGAAAATAAGTCATAAATTTTATCTAGAAAGTTTTAGTATGTAATTGGAGGAAATAAATTGTATGCATGCACCAATTCTTTGAGTTGATAAGTTTAAATGTGACAGAATGCGAAGGATAAGGAGAGTT
>UELU01147202.1:3881-16852 GCA_900490025.1 Megastigmus dorsalis
TGATATTTCAAAAAATACAAATTCGCCGAGCAAAAAACGAGAGTTTTTTTTGTGAAAAATTGAATTTTTTTTCAAAACGCTGCAATTTTTATAATTTTTAATATTTTCAAAGGATCCTAGTTCATGGTACGGGGAAAGTGATCTAGTTTAACGTGAAACAAAAATTTTTCAGCCGATTTACTACTTCATTTTTGGATGACTCGACGTCGGAGCGTATAACTCGGCTTACAGTGGATATTTTTTCATGAAATTTTGTGAATGAACCTGTCAATAGTATCTAAATATATCCTTAAAATTTTAAAATATTTGACCGCATGATTTCTTTTGTATGAGTCCCGGAAAATCACCTCAATTTTCCGCCCGAGAAACTAGACTAGCCCCTTAAGATCAATCAAAATTGACCAATTCGTTGGACTTGTAGGTTACGCCAAACCTCAAAATTGCATGTTTTCCAGAAGGCAGCTTTACAGTTGCATGAACAATACATCAAAATGATCTATTCTCTTCTTAAAAACTTTTTTTTTTCTAAAATATAAAAAATATTTTGATTATATTAGCACTTTTTAAATTATAGAATAAATAGCGTACCTTGAGTTCCCTGTTGACAAGTCGAATATCAGAGCCAGGAAAACCTCAATCAGTCCCACATATTTTTTTAAATATTTTGGAAATATCTGTTGCTACAACAGCATTACTAAAAATTCTCTGCCTCTCTTAAACTCTGGGTGTAGATACTGGAACTGCAACTAAAAAAAAAGATTATTTTTCACAAACAATTTTTTCTTACAAGAAATAAATCTTATTTTATTAAAAAATGGGTTTTAACTTACCTGACAAAATACAGCTGCATCCACTTCTCATTCATCGCCAATTCATTCAATGCATTCACTGAAAATTGCAGTAAATAAACAATCATTATTTCACCCTACTATAATGGAGCTATCCGCAACAGTCCAGCATCACTAAACAGAATAATTAGATACATTTGGGCCATTTGGTATCACAAGGCTTCCACTGATGAATATCCGCAATACCAGTTCTGTCCAATTCGTAGGAACGCTTGGTGTAAATGCCAGCGAGCTGTAGCTCTCAACAGTTTACACGAATTCCACCATAAAAATATACTTCTATAAGCAGTTGTCAATAGCAGCAGACCAGTTTTTACAAAAATGACATCTATTTCTCTCTTGAAACGTTGTCTTGATGGGCAGGCACAGAACTCAAACGAGTCTTTTCAACATTTTGTGGAAAATCTGTCCATCACCATTTTTGGCAGCCTAGACTCGTTGAAGCTGGGAGCAAATGTTCTTGAGTCAGTCGCCTTGCTCTTTTTGCCTCCAGAGAATTTGCAAGCATCTTCCTCACAGTATGAACTTTTATCATCACCGATATGCACTCAACGAATACAAGAGTGTCCAGGCATGATTCTTAAAACTTTCATAATCTTCTGAAAACGGTTCCTTCCATCATAATATATTGTAACAGGAAATATTAAACCCTATTTTAAAATATTCAATCAACTAAAAGAAGTTTTTGGAAGAAGTTTTCACACAAAGTTATTAAAACTCTTATAGTTATTTTGGTTAGAACTATTTTTTATAAGTAAATATATGAAAGTTTATCCATTTATTCACTCACCAACTCACGAACTCACGATTGATCTACGATTAAAATTGTAGTTTGATTAAAAAAAGGTAAATATTTATACCTATGAGTGTTAAACTCAAACTAGCTTTCAAAGTATCAACTACATGAAAAATTACATGTATCTATACGTATAATACGCATATAAGATACCTATAAGCAGTCATTGTAATACTTATATTGAAATTAACTATATTATCATTCTATAGATGCGGAACCCGTAACCGATTAAAAGTAATAAACACGACACATCCATAAGTATGTCCATGGCCTTTATACTTTGGATAAAAATATTTTTCACGAATGTCGAACATAGTTTATACTTGAAGCGCATTTAAATCTAATATACACTATAGCCATGGTCATTGCACCAGCAACTCGAATTTAGCACAAACTACATATACTACTATATACAAAATAGATGCAGTGACCATTGTAATTATTAAATTTCTTTCTTTTTGGGACTCCTCCATCTATCCCTGTTGCGCGTTCATGCCTTACGTATAAAATGCGTATCTAGTCACATATATAGAATATATAAAAGTGAAATAACAGAGAAATGTAAATTTTAATTATCGATGAAAAATTTACAGATCCGCTATTTTACATGTTCACTGTTTCTTCTATAACTTTAAGACGAAATTAAATTTCGACGAACGGGGAACGGGAAGTCATTCTACGAGAAATTCGCTATCTGAATAGATAATAAAAAAAAAATATGGATTTTTTGAAAATTTTTGGGTGTAAGCCCCCCTTGATGCCCTAACTTAATGGCCACGAATACAGCATAAGGAAAATTAAAAAAAAATTAGAGTATTTCATTCAGAATTTCCATATTTTTACGTCATTGACTGTGCCACTTCGTCATATATAAATAATTGGACATGCCACATTTTGTTCAATTGTAGTTAATAACTGTGGATTTGCCCATATAACAGATGCACTAAACTATAGACGATCCAGGTGTCAGGGTAACCCCCAGGTCGACGATACATCCTCTACGAGGATGAGCACAAGGTATATAACATATGCATAAAAAAACCCAGGTTCACCTTGTAGATGATATTCAGCTGTTCGGGTGACTCCCAGGTCGACGGAACATGCTCTAGGGGAAGAGGTATCACGTATATAAAAGATGCACAAAAAAATTCTAGTTCACCCTGTAGACGAAGACTAGGTATCCGGGTGAACCCAAGTCGATGAGACATCCTCTACGAGGATGAGCATCAAGCATAAAACGACTGCACCGAAAATCCCAAGTTTACACTGTAGACGATGTCCAGGTGTGAGGGTGACCCCCAAGTCGGCGGGACATCCTCTAGGGGGAGGAGCACGAGGATTTCCACGTATACAAAAAGAGATGAACCCTGAGACCGGACACGAGACACTGGACACCGGACACGGGACACCCGACACCGGAGACGAGACAAACTTTAATTAACAAGTAGATCTATGACTATGAGCACCAGGTAAATGACATAGGCACCAAAGAACCCTGGTTTACCCTGTAGACGATGTCCGGGTGACCGGGTGATCCACAGGTCGATAGGACATGCTTTAGGGGGAGAGGTACGAGGTATATAACGTATGAGCAAAAAATCCCAGGTTTACCCTGTAGACGATAGCCTGGTGTTCGTGTGACCTGTACACCGACGGGATATCCTCTGCGAGGATGAGCGCCAGGTATATAACATATGCACCAAAAATTCCAGGTACCCTGTAGACAATATCCAGGTGTCCGTATGACCCCAGGTAGATAGAAAATCCTCTAGGGGGAGGAGCACCTGGATTTTTACCCTGAGACCGAACTCGAGACACTGTACCACCGACACCGGAGACGAGACAAACTTTCATAAACAAGTAGATGTACGACATAGGTACCAAAAAGCCCCGATTCACCCTGTAGACGTAGTCCAGGTGACCTGGTTATCCCCACGCTGATGGGACGTCCTCTACGAGGATGAGCACCAGGAATATAACATATACACAAAAAATCCCAAGTTTAACCTGAACACCGGATACTGGTGACCGGCAACCGGAGACGCGGCAAACTTTAAGTTATATGTAGATTACGTAAAAAAAGATATGAAGCCTGAGACCGCAGACCGAACATGGAACAACGGACACCGGAGATGGCAACCGGAGACGAGACATACTTTAATTAATAAGTAGAAGTAGATGTGTATCTCTATACCACGTGACAATTCATGAGCGCACCACTTTCGAACTCAATTTATTCAGAATTGAATTGGAAAAATAGATGCGACTGGTCTCATTAGATTTGCAGTTCTGATAAGAATCCAATGGTAAAGTCAGAATAAGTGTAAAATTTTTGGTTTCTAAGATAAAAGAATTATTTTCTCATAGAAATTTTTTTCAATATTTTTTTTATAGTAATCTTGTAGATCGAATAAAAATGAGCCGGAAGAGTAGCTTTTTATTCATTTTTAATAAATATTGCGAATAATTATTACTCACAGTCGTTGCCGAAAGTGAAGTGTGTATGTCATATTACGGAGATTCAAACTTTTTGCGCAGACAAGAAAAATGCTTGAAACTGATTTTTATCATGATAGAAATTTGTTTGATGCTAAAATATGTTACTTTTTGAGTTAGACGACTTTTTGTGATATCGTAAGAACACATTATTTTAAAGGGAATAAATAAATTTTTATTAATTTTAATGTATAAAATTCGTATAAAATATTTCTATAAAATAGTACATCTCTACTATAAAAATGGTATCTTTAACAAGATAAAAGTATACGTCCAAAACCACCAAGTTCCATAACAGTGAAAGTTCCATGAAAAAAAATTGTTTCTATTAAGTCCGTATTTTTTACGCATTTCAAACGATTCTAAGTCATTTTTACCTTTGGCAATTTTCTATTTAAATTTAGTTAAAATACAAAAAATTCTGTGTGTTCTCGGAGCAATGCGATCTCGGAGCAAAATCTCACGTGATTCTCACAGGATTCTGAAATGATCTCACATGATTCCTACATAAAATTCACAAGATGCTCATGTGATTCTCATATGCTTCTCACATGAGTGTTTTCAGAAGGTTAGACCATTTAAAAATATTAAAAAATCGTATTTTAGATATAATTTGAAAAAAATCAATTTTTCGTGAAAGAAATGTATATAAGAAGTCGAACAATTAAAAATGATACATTTTTTTGTATTGAACACTTTTCATCAAGATCAATCCTTTTAAGATAATCATAGGAAACGTCTAAAACTGATAAAATTCATCGATTTTCTTCCATGACTTGAATATACTTAATTTGTCATAAAAGCCAGGGTAAAACTTGTATAATACACCAAAATAAATTTAACTAACAGGGCCCGATAACTTCCCACTTATAACTTGCGAGCACCGTGAATTAGATGCGAAAAGCGAGTCAGTTTTTGTGCCATACACCGAGTTATAGTTTACCTGCTGGGCCTTGTCATAATTCTGTATTTATCTTTCAAAAATATAATTATTTACAATTATTATAATAATCTTAATAATTATAACAGAACCCATATGAAAGCTCACATGCGATCTCGTATACGATATAATATGAAGACTGTGACGCGTAATTATTCTCGTACTAATTCTAGCGAGAGAGGGACCGCAACCACGGAGCGTAACGGACGCGTTTAGAGGTTTCGAGGTATATTGTACCTGTATATTACACCGTGTAGCGAGAGTTTTTGTTGTCTTTATTATTCGCGTGATTTTTGCACCCGTGCTGTGAGTGAGTGCAGTGAAAATCTGAATCACTACCGACGTCGAAGCGTAATCGGGGAAGGATATTCCCCCGAATATTCCATCGACGGCGGCGTACGGAGGGACAAGGAGTTCCGTCGATTCATAAGTAGTTGCGTGGTGAGTGGACTAGCCGGCCATTCACGAGAAAGGAATAGGAGCAAGGAGCATCGTCTAGGAATACTCCTTGCAACAAGTAAGTCGCGTTGTATTACGCGTGCGGTAAAGAAAAGTATTGTGCGAGCGTTCGGATACGAAATCCGAACGCATCTTCTTGTATCATCTTTCTCTCTCTCTCTCTCTCTCTCTCTCTCTCATATACTCGCACGGTTGCGAGAGCAGTTGTTGTGCGCCGGCACAGCACTGTACGAACCTTGTAGGTCGCGCGGGTAAACACGCACCGCCGTCTTCGAGTATAGCCGAGCTATACACGCGATGAGTTCAATATAATATTCGCCGGAATATTATATTCGGAAATAGAATATTCGGATGTTCTTTACATTCGGCGTTTCGTTCCAATCAGTTATTGTATTCGTTTGAATTTGAATTAAAGTGTGCGCGTTCGACGGTGTCGGCCGGTGCGCACACTAACACCACGCGGGATATTTGTACTCATATTTTCATAGACGAATAAACGTCTCATATTTTATATATTATCCGCTGACTCGCGTGCCTTGACTATTCCTCATTTGACGTGTCCGAGCCCCGGATACCGCCACTCTCCGCGGGACTTGCAGCCGATCGCTGCAAGTCATGAGCTGAGCGGCCGAGCCCGGTAAAGAGAGCCGGCGGTGCGTGTGTGGAGATACACACGCACACAGACACACCTAGAACGAGAGAAGTGAGAGCACGGAGCTCTCACGTTGTAACAGGCCGCGTCAACTCGTGGTTTGAGTTGCTGTCAGACGTGTGAGTACTCGTCGTACAGATACTCCCCAAAATACCCTGTTACAGGACTCATATGAGATCGCATATGAGTTTATTTAGCAAGGTATAGAGTGTTGTTCATTCATTTGATCTTTCTTTAATATCGCAACTGACATGAACGCTAATAGATGGCAGAAGATGAACACTTTAACTTTCTAAATTATATTTAAATTTAATTAGTAAAAAATAATAGTGAATAATACACTTATAAATGATAATACAACTAAATCAAAATTTTCTATATATAACAATTCCTTTTTAAAAATGTTATGAAGCAGATGAGTAACTTGAATTAGGTTCGCATATAGTTACTTTACTATTTCGTAAAATTTTTGTATTATTGACTTTCATACTTACAAAAGGAACCCAAGGAGTCCGGAAACCGATTTTGATGAAGCTTTACAGAGACATTCTTTGATCGAAAATATCAGATACGTGTCTCGAATTTTAGTCTTATGTGCCTTGGGGCCCGAGTTAATGCCCCTTTTATCAAAACATATGAGAAATCATGGTTGTCTTAATATCTTTATTATATATCGTAGCGAATATTACGAATACGACATAAAAACTATCGATAATAAGCTTTCATTTGCATTTTTAAACAAGTTATTATTACTTATCGTTCAAAAGTTATGAACGATCGAACATCGAGTTAATTTTGGATGCATTTTTCAACTGAAATAAACGTTAAATTTTAAGGCCCAATAATTAACTTAAATTTCGATCGCTTATAACTTTTGAATGAAAAGTTAACTCGTGAAAGTGCTGTTAACTCGGTCAAAAATGCAAATTAAAGCTTATTATCTATATTTTTTATATCTTTGTGACATTTTCTACAATGTTTAGTGACCTTGCAAGAAAGGTTTGAATACAACCATGGCTTATCATATATTTTAATTAAATGGGCATTAACTCCCTGGCACTGGGGCCTATTTGACTAAAATATGCGACACGTACCTGATATTTTCGATGAAAGATTGTCTCTGTAAAGTTTCATCAAAACCGCTTTCCCGGACAAAAGTGCAGAAACCTTTATATACATTTATAATGGTCTGTAATTGATATGGTTCTAAAAGTAAAATGCAATATTTAGCTTAAGCGTTTAGATAGCAAAAGGGAATTTATAATTCGATAAGGAAATTAAAAGTGTGTGTGTCGTTTTGATAATTTTGAGACTAATATAAAATTTAAAATATATATTTAACGAAATTTGAAAATTATTTATTAAAATTTCGTACATTCTCAAATTTAAGGTTAATTTATATGCGCACTTTGGTCCTATAGCGTTTTGGACGCCATTCGGGTCTTTTACCCTAGTATGCTATTTTGCCAAAACGTATTTTCGGTTAATAAGAGTTCGGCCAAAAGGACTAGTCTCGCATTTCAGTAGAGCAACAGCATGCTTTCAGATTGAATCAAAAACAATATTCTAATTCAAAGTAACTATTCTACAAACCATTATATGCTAATTATTATTTTAGATGAGAAGAACAGTTTGAAAGGGTTTATGCTCAAAATAATGAATGCGTTTTATTATAGTATAAAGTCAATGCTTGTGATATATTTTTTCAAAATTTGACTTTAAATATGAAATTTCAGATCTTGTAAAAAAAATTGTATAGTCCTTTTTTGTTCCAAATTCTTCAATAAAACTCATAGAATATAGTCTCGAGTATGAATTTTTTATTTCGTCCAACAAAACTATTGCATAAAAAATGACTATATTTGCACATTCTAACCAAGAAATTCGGATTGAGTGGATCAAAGTACATAATAATACTCTTAGTGACGATGAGTACATAAGTTGTTCAAGAATACTACCAAGGACACCTAGATTACAAACAAAAATCTTATTTTTACAATGAATGTATGAACTTACCATTTTTTGAATGATTCTGAGTAACTGGATCGAAGGATCTCTAAGCACTTGTATGAAGCCTCTATATAGTAACCAAATTAGTTTATGTATGGAAATTTTTGGATTCCTGTAAAATATACAATATACAAAAGTAATATCATTGCTTTAAAAAATCAATTGATAAATCGGGTGACATGGAAAGACATGGTGAAAAGTTGAACCAAGCATAGGTAAACAAAATGTCTAATTGAAATTTATCATTGAAATATATACAATAACCACACTGAACAATGTGGGGAGCGCAGCGGCTCGGCTCAGAATATAGCAGCGCCACCTTTCTTTTGGCACAGCCGCGCTACAATTTTCCAGTGCAGGAATGTGCCTAGATCAGAGAGCGGTACTGTCCCTGGCGCGGGGAAACACTGATGGCCCTGACGAGAGAGCGCAGACCTTTCTTACAGGCGCAAGCAAGCAGCTGTCCCCTACATTACTTATTATAAAGCGGAAAAAATATAGGATAATATAAAATGTAAATAAATAATTATCTTTCTTAATAATTAAAGCTTTTATTTTTTATAAAATTATATCACACATTAATAATTTAAAATTATAGTCTATATTTTGCTGCAATAAAATGATTGTTATTTTGCTTTACATAAAGTAGGGCAGCAGTATTTGGAAGATCGTTATAACTAATGGATTTGTTCTTTTTAGTGGGTTTGACAATATATGCATGGCAATGGTGATCAAATGTAATTTCTTTATATATATGAACATAAAAATAAATTTTATCTCTTACACTTATAATTTTCCATACTAATAACGATAAAAATTCCAATTTTGTAAAAAAATTCATAAATTTGTACCGCTTATAGTAGTTACAATTACTGATATCGACTTCTTGGTTATCAGAGAAATAAGAGATTGTATTAGTGATATTATCAACGGAACATAATTTGATGGTCTTTTCAAACTCTAAAGAGTGTCTCATATTACACATTTTTAAGACCTGCTTTGTAGCAACAGTAAGTAATAATTTTTGACAACAACTTGTCGATTGTGCGTTTGATTTTAATTCACGGTGTCGTGATTCATAGCGCATACTCCAGAAATTTGTCAATGGACCATTGTTTAATAAAATTTGTGGTTTAATAAAATCTGTGGGTAATGCGTGAAATGGTAGAATTTCGGCTTTAATGTACCATAAAATTCTTGATATAAGGTATGATGTTTTTCTATTAAAGTTTTTAGATACAAAGCATCTTCACAAATTATTCGCGGCGACAATTATAAATTGCGAGGTGCGTAGATAATCTAGTGCATAGATAGTGGGACGCATAATACATGTCTTGGGTCTGTATATTTTGAATACATTATATAATTAAGTAATTATTTAATAAAGGAAGTGAACAATTATTACCTTTTAATGTTTATCAATGATCAGCAATTTTTATATAATCAATAAATTAAAAGAACTCACTCGAATATTTTTGCTTAGGTTCATTGCCATACAATTAATTAATTAAATTTGAATTTTAATAATATTAATTAAATAAGAAGTTCAGCTTAAGGAAGGATGAGTGAGTGGTGGGAAAGAAGGAAAACACATACAATTCCGCGGGAAATAAAAGCACACTTGCTTCGGCGTAAAAACCCTCACGGAATAGAGGGAAAAGCCGAAGCAAGCTTACATATTTATTTATGAATAAAAATAATCTTTTTACAATTTATCAGTTACATAGAACGCTAACGCAACGGAATGATACAATCACACGACGGAACGCACGCCGGTTATACAAATATATACTTAATTTAAATGCTCGCTTACCCACGGCCTTCAGGCCCGCATAAATCGCCGCAAAAGCTTGAGCGCCGTCCAAGAGGCCGCTAAGCTGTACGCCAGTACAGATGACCGCGGCGTCGCCCTCAGTCCAATGAGGTGAGCCGGGAATGGGGAGCGCAGAAAAATAGTCCTCAACCTCCACCAAGCGCGTCCCGACGTCTCGGGGAAACCAAAGCTGTGGTGACGGGCAACAAGGTACGTTGCCGCGTGCTGCGCTCGCCCTGGACAGGTCACGTCGACGAAGCGCACGTGGACACCGTCCCCCCAATCTACCCAATTCTTTGCCTCGAGGCTCACTCGCAATCACACACACACACACACACACACACCCACGTACGATGCACGCGATCACGAGTTCCGATATTACCGAAGCGGTTATAGTTTCGCGAGAAAAGCGTGAATCTACTCGCCAAAAACGATGAAACACCCACGATAACTACGATAACACGATAACACAATAACTCGATAACATGATTAATACGATCAATATAGGGAAGACAAAAAGAAGTTTTCTCAAAGCTCGTCTGGTATCGTCGACGGTTTGAAAGAATCTGACTCCCGCCAGCAAGCGCACACGGTGGCGCTGCCGCGCGAAACCAATCCCCACTCACCGCACGCGGCAAGTCCCAGGATACACCGCGCTCCTCGGCGCGAAATCGAAAAACAGATGAAGATAATTTTATGGAGCAAAAATGGCATTAACAAAATTATATATTTCACTTTAATATATCACTAAAAATATGTTGTTTTATTTGGTTATTAAGTATCTTATAACCAATAATTACTTTTAATCAATTACATAGAGATATTCTTGAAATAGCTACGTATAATTACCTGTGAGGGAAAGAATCATGGAAAAGTGCTTAGCTTTATTAAATTATAGAAAAATCTAACTTAATAGAAAATCAACGTCTTTTAAATCTAAATGAACATTGTTTTTAAAAATACAAAATTATTATATTTATAAATATGACACCTGGTTTATTACTTGTTAATACTTCACATTTTAATAATTTAAATTAATTTAATAATTTACCTTTTAATACTTCTACTTTTTAATTCATTTTTTTACACTTTTAATCTCTTTATTGATGAAAAATATATGGAT
This sequence comes from Megastigmus dorsalis, assembly GCA_900490025.1. Lineage (NCBI taxonomy): Eukaryota > Metazoa > Arthropoda > Insecta > Hymenoptera > Megastigmidae > Megastigmus > Megastigmus dorsalis. Next base: position 15,019 of record UELU01147202.1, read on the forward strand.
AATACGGCGTATAGATAATGAAACTTGATAGATGTTGAATTGCGTAAATAATGGAATATTTGCTGTTCGAGTAACTATAAATAATAAAACACTTTCAGCATGACATGGGTATGTATATTACCAATTGTTACGCAGTGAAATAACAAATATTTAGTTAAAAAAAATAAGAATTGAAAGTATGCACATATATAAGTAATAAAAAGGAAAATAATAAAATAGATTTACAACCTTATTACTTTACGAATTCATCGAATTAATTTTAAAAACATATGATAGATCAACTACGCATATCTACATGATCATACAAAACAATTCTTTAATAATTTTTTGATAAGGCTGCATTTTGAAAAAAAAATAGTGCATTTTTGCATTATTATTATTATAATTCTAGATTATAAGCGTATTAGTATAAATTAAGAAGACAAACATATAAGATATATGAAGAAGTATAGAATTATAATTTTAATATGTACATTTATTATTTAATCTTAATAGAGCTTGAACAATTTAAGTTAATGATTTTAAAAATAATAACTATTTTAGTTTGTTCGTAAAGCCCTGCGATTTCATTGTTTTTGCGAATTTATCGGTTTAATTTTGTAAGTGCATTATTGAAATTGTAACAGGGCAGGATTTAGGATTTAGGAGAATAAAAATACGCGGTTCTCGGGAGTCGAACCCCCGACGTCGAGAGTACGAGGCCAGCGCCCTAACCACTGGGCCATTACCGCACTGGCCTCGACTCGACATCAGATCCTTATGACAGCTCCTTACCGACATTACAGGGATCTACTACTATTCTCCAACGGCTAGCTCCTTGAAAATCCGCTGCCCGTTATAAAATATACATAACAAAAATATCAATTCAATGATAATAATCATTGATACTTGATATAATCGCACTGTAACAGGGTAGTTCCGGGAGTAACTCAGCAGCCAGTTACTTACCTCGGGCCGTATCGAGTACGTCCGACGACAACTCCAACCACGAGTTGCCGTGGCCTGCTACAACGTGAGAGCTCCGTGCTCTCACTTTTCTCGTTCTCGGTGTGTCTTCCGTGTGTGTGTGTGATTCCTCACACACGCACCGCCGGCTATCTTTTTGCCGGGCTCGGCCGCTCAGCTTATGACTTGCAGCTGATTGCTGCAAGTCCCGTGGAGAGTGGCGGTAATCGGAGCTCGGACACGGGAAATTGTTACAGTAACAAAAATGCGTAGCGAATAAACTAACACGGTTACGTTTATTCGTCTAATAAAGAAAATGAAGCAACAATACAAAAATCTGCGAGATGTTAGTGTGTGCGCGCCGGCCGTTGCCGTCGAACACAAACACTTCAATTCAAATTCGGTTACAAGCAGTCTGTAACGTCAAACGTATCGAACGTTTGAATATTTAACTCGTCGCACGTAATATTCCGGTGAATATTATACTCAATTCGGCGCGTGTATAGCTTGGCTATACTCGGAGACGTGCTTCGTCTCCGACGTAAACACACCGGCGCGTGTTTACTCGTGCCACCTACCAAGTTCGTACAGTGCTGTACCGGCGCACAGCAACTGCCCTCGCAACCGTGCGAGTATGATAGAGAGAAAGACGATACGAATAAGCGTTCGGAATTCGTATCCGAACGCACGCACGATTATATATTTATCGCGCGTGTAATATAATATTACTTACTCGGTGCAAGGAGTGCTCCTGTGCGACACTCTTTGCTCCTATTCCTTTCTCGTGAGTGGCCGGCCGGTCCACTCACCACGCAACTACGCTGTCGAGGGAGGCCGTCTGTCCCTCCGCTCGTAGCCGCCGATGGAGCAATCGGGGGGGGGGGGGGGG
>UELU01147203.1:0-42639 GCA_900490025.1 Megastigmus dorsalis
GACTTACACGTCGCACTAGGGGCAATCGAATGAGCTTTATGTTAACTTATTTTGTTTTGTCCCCTATACATTGATTTTAAAGTGTGAGTGTATTTATTAGCGTGAGTGTGTCCACGAATGAATGAGTAGAGTGAAAGATTGACTTTTATTTTTAAATGTATTGTTATATGATAGATATCGACTGATTTTGTAACTTCTGTTTATTTGTATTTTATGAGACGCGCTGTGATATTATTAATAGGTTTGTGCAATATTTAAGACTGATTTGTAAATAGTTAATATATCTGAGTAAGCGAATCTGTGATATCATAGCAAGTGCAAAAACAATCTCGACTTGATGTAATTTTATTGTATTTGAAAGGAAAATATGTGTAATTATGTATGTTATACTTTTTTTGTAAATATTTACAAATAAATAAATATCTATCTATCTCTCTCTCTCTCTCTCTCTCTCTTTCTTTTGGAGTATTTATGAGACATTTTAAGAAGAAATCTAGTGTTTCTTAGAAATGCTCATTCCTGATTTTGAAGATAATGCAAAAGAGTATAGGATGTCTCGGAGCACATCTCTAATATGAACGTGTGAATGACACGAGATATATAATACTCTTGTACATGCATTAAATGTTTTCAGATTTGCAAATCATGTGAGACGTTTAAGAAAAATAAGAGATGGAGTAAAGGATATTGCATTCCGTATAATAAAAGTTATGATAACGTCGAGAGTCACAGATGCTCCAACAGATGTTACAAATGCCTACAAGCCCCACAGTGCAATAGAACTAATTATTTGAAAAAAAAAAATGTGACAATTGCAATCGGAGCTTTTTTGGCAATGAATGTTATGAAAACCATTTAAGAAAGAAGCAAGTTAAAAAACCGTTTTCTGTATGCGACGAGATCAAAATTTGTACCAATTGCTGTAAAAGCATACTAATGATTAATCGTGGGGTAAAGCATATCTGCGGTGTATCATTTTGTAATATTTGTAAGGAGCGACAACCGATCAAAGATGGCACATAAAAACAAAATGTATTATTTTTATTTTATGATTTCGAGACACCGCAGTTCGCACCTGTGCTGGGTGCTGAAGAGAAAAAAATACACGTTCCAAATTTGTGCGTAGTACAACAAGTGTGTACTTTTTGTCTCGACTATACAGATATATCCAACAGATGCGAACACTGCGGTATTAGAGAGTACGTGTTTAATATAAATCCTGTGAAAGAATTGATTGATTTAGCTCTAGCTCTCTTATCTTGAGTGCAACATTACACCACGAAAAAAGTTTTCCTGAATATCGGTTTTATTAACTATATACTATAAGGAGATGATAGTGAATAACTCCTAAACTAATTTGTAATAGGTACCAAGTCTAAAAATAAATGGCCTCATGGTTGTTAAAAAAAATATTTCAAGTTCTATTACAGTGGAAGTTGATACAGAAGACTCATCAATCACTCGTCCTCGATCGAATGGATTTAATTATGTTGTTGTTCAATTGATTGATTCTTATTAGAGTAATTAGAATCAATCAATTGAACAACAACAAATTAATATATTGGCAGGATTTAAATGTTTGCATTACACTTTTGTAATACTGCAAACTAACTTTGCTAAGCTCTATTGCAATAATTAAACATTTATAAAATAAAATAATAGATATAGTCTTGAATTCTAACAGATGGATATTTATTTAACATTTTAACATACATAAAATTATTGAAGTAAAAACTTATGACATACAATATTCGTAAATCTTAAAAATTTAAGAAAACGATATGCATCGCACACAATTCCCAAGGTTTCGATGCTCAATTTATTTTCAAATACCTGGTAGAAAAACATAGTGATCGCGAAAAGCCGCAAGTAATCTTGAATGGTTCAAAAATTATTTTAATGGAATTTTTGAATTTAAAGTTTATCGATAGTTTGAATTATTTTCACATGCCTTTAAGTAGCTTGCCAAAAGCTTATGGCCTTTTGGAAATTGAAAAAGGTACTTACCCCCATTTATTTAATACACCCGAAAATCAATTTTACACCGGCCCACTGCCACCCATAAATATGTACGCGCCTGACTCTATGAGCGCTAAAGATCGAGAAAATTTTTTAGAGTGGTACAGCGAGCAAGCAGCTAGTGAATATGTGTTCAATTTTCAGGACGAAATAATTAAATACTGTAAACAAGATGTCAAGATACTGAGATTGGCGTGCTTAGCTTTACGAGAAACATTTATGAAATGCGCAGTGGATCCTTTAGCCGAGTGCACGACAATAGCTTCCACGTGTATGCGGGTATTTAGAAAAAAATTTTTAAAGAAAAAACAGATCGGTATCGAGCCTGTCGGTGGCTATTGAAGAGCTGACAATCAATCGATTAAAGCGATCCAGTGGCTATACTGGATGGAGCAAAGAGTGCTAAATCGCAAAATGGAGCACACCGGTCACTGTCGCGAAAGAAGACTGGTTGTCCTCGGTGTTACAGAATAAATCGCGACGATGTTTTGACTGACGACTACTCGATGGATGACAGATACGAAAAACCTTCACCTCTGAAAAAATTATCGCAAATAATTACCAGTTGATCGAGATGTGGGAATGCACATACGATCAAGAGCTGGTATGCAACGGAGAAATGAAATATTTTGTGGAAAATAATGTCGATCTTGTGTGCAGAAAACCCTTGGATCCTCGCGAAGCATTTTTTGAAGGTTGCACAGGTAATACTGTAAAAATGTACGAATGTCGAGATGATGAAAAAATAGAATACGTGGACGTGTGCTCGCTATAACCGTACATCTGTAAGCGTGGAAAATACCCAACCGGTTATCCAAAGTTGTATGTCGGCGCACGAGAGTATGAAAAAATCATAGGGCGAAATAACGATATGTCGAGCGTTTTTGGCCTTATCATGTGCGACGTGCTCCCGCCGAGAAATTTATATCATCCGGTCCTACCCGTTAGAATGCACAGTAAATTATTGTTTCCGCTGTGTCGTACATGCTGCGAGGAATTACTGCAAGATGATTGTCCTCTCAAAAAGGCACAAGACCGGATTCTGCAAGGTACATGGGTTTCGGAAGAAATTAAAAAAGCTGTGGAGCTAGGCTACACTATTATGAAGGTGTATGAAATATGGCAATACGAGATGACCCAATATAGTGCAGAAACACAAAGCGGGGGGATATTTTCAAAATATATTGACGAGTTTTTTATACAGAAAACACTGGCATCAGGCTATCCGCCCGACTGTATCACGGACGAGGCTAAAGACGAATACGTAAAATTCCTCGAACAATATGGGGGTATAAGCTTGAATAGAAATGAAATCTGTTTTAATGCGGGTCTGCGATCCGTGGCAAAGCTTTGAACTGGTTGTGGGGAAAGTTTGTGCAGCGCGAAAATATGCCGAAAACGGAGGTGATTACGGAGCCACAGTCATTTATGTCAGTAATAGTAGTCAGAGAAATTTACCGATTGGTGCAATGCTAGGTGAACTCACTGATGAGCTAGAAGAGAAGGGTGCAGGTGCGTACATCACAGAATTTGTATCAGGCGGACCGAAATTTTACGGTTACAAATATAAAAAAACCCGACGGACGCGAGGAGTGTGTGTGCAAGGTAAAAGGTATCAGACTAAACTACTCAAATAGCCAAAAAGTGAATTTTGAGAGTATTTGTGAAATGGTAAAAGGCGGTAGAAGCGAAATTTCTTTAGACTCTTTGGTCATCAGACGTACGGATTTTCACGAGGTTTTATCGCAAAACTAGACCAAAACTTGCCGACCTGTCTACAGCAAAAGACGCTTCGTGGAACTGACAGAGAGCTACCCGTACGGTTACATGAACGAAACACTACTGTAATCTGATTGGTCACAGAGATACAGTAGGGAGAGAACCAGTTCACTGCGCGGCGCATGCGCTAATAGACTTGCGGCCGCATATCAGAAGTGTTCGCTAACTGCGGATGCGCGAATCAGCTCATTCGTACGCTTCCGCGAATCACAAGTGCTGATTAGCGGTAAGTGGGGGAATTAGCTCATTTGTGCGCTTGCGCGAGCCGCGGAAGGAGACCACTCGACGAGAGTCGTGAGCGGGCGCGGGGGGCCTCCACCGCGGTCATCAGCACTTTGGACAGAGGTACTGCTGTATGAGAGGGCACCCTCTCACTAAACGTCATGGATACACGGTGGAAACATCCGTGGACTTCTATGTGCGCCGGCCCGACGAGGTGTGGTAAATCGGAGTTTGTGAAAAAATTTTTAAAGTATAGCGATCGCATGAGCGACACTCGTTTCGAGCGTATAGTTCTCTACTATAGCGAGTGGCAGCCCGGATATAAGGAACTTGGTAAAAATGTCGAATTTCGCGAAGGTGTTCCCGAATCCGGTGGGTGGGCAAACGATCCGAGACCCAAGCTACTCATCATCGACGATCTTATGCGTGAATCCTCGTCCTCTGGTGCCTCTTTACAAAAGGCAGCCATCATAATAATCTTAGTGTCATATTCATCACGCAGAATATCTTTCATCAGGGAAAAGGCCAGCGAGATATATCGTTAAACGCGCAGTATATCGTGTTATTTAGAAACTTGCGCGATCGCAGCCAAATTCAGCATCTTTCGCGACAATTATGTCCGGAAGATCCACGATTTTTGGAGGAAGCTTACTGGGACGCCACCTCTCGACAATTTGGCTATCTCTTACTGGATCTCAAGCAAGATACGCCCGATAATTGCTGCTTTAGTACGTGTATTTTCTCCGACGACGAGTATACGTACGTATACGTGGGTCGAAAGAAGATAAAAAGCCGCGACTCTGAGAATCATGTTCCAGTTGTGTCACTGTAATGGCTCCGAAAAATTGTCGAGATCTGTTTGGACAGAAGTGCGCTGCAATACTGCAGGCTTTATATCATCTAGATAAACAACATCGAAACGCCTCGTTACGCAAAGCAGACCCGAAATTAATTCGTCATATTTGCGAATGTGCTTTGAACGTCTTACACGGTAACGTATCACTCATCAAAACCCATAAGAGTAAATTACGTAAACACGCCTGTGTTCTACGGAAATTGGTTAATACGGGTGAAAGATTACACAGGAAGAAAAAATTAATTGTGCATCGTGGCGGTTTCCTGCCTGCCCTACTGGCTCCTCTCATTGGAACCATATTGGCATCTCTCGTGACAAAGTAGCTACAGCAGCAGCAGCAGCAGCAGCAATGGATCACGCGAAAAAAATGATTCTCATGCCTCAAGAGAGTTTGGACCGCATTCGTCTCTCACTCACGAATGGAGGCCTAAAGTCTGTACAGGCCCCAGGCACGATAGCTAGCAGACTGGATGCAGAAATGGACGATATATTGAACTCATCAGTCTGCAAAGACGATAGGGAGAAGTGGTCAAAATATAAGGTTTTAGAACGCTATCTTCGCTTTCGAGGTGCTGAGGAGGATTCGTCGAAAAGAAAATTCTCAGAGGACGACGAAGGCAATGTCGCTCTTCAGAGTAAGGTGAACTACAGCTATGTTGACGAGCAGCGTGAGCGAGAGGAGCATGAGACAAGAACTGACGAGTATATCGTCGAAAGCGTTCCACAAAAATATCGTGCTAATGTTGCACGACTTATGCTGCACTTGCGCAGATCCGGTAATATAGTGTGGGACCGTAACGGAAGCGTTATCATAGATGGCGCCCCTGTTGAGGGGGCAAGCTTTATCGACCTGGTGAATGATGCTATGAGAGCTAGAAAAATACCTCTGCCCAGAGGTCACCGACAGTTTGCGATGGCGCTCCGACAAGCACTCATACCTCAAGAATACATTGGTAATAAACGCGTTTTAGACCATATTAGAGGCTCAACGTCATCGTCCAACATTTCATCGCCCGAAATTGTGACACAGCCTCCAAGTCAAGCAACTTTGCCAGCATCTTCTTCTTCTCGCTCGCAACTCACAGCTGACGGTGTCAGTGAGCGAGTTGTAGCGCGGAGGCGAAAGAAACTTATACCGGCACCACGAATTGTTCAATCATGGCGTCGGATAAGTGGCAAGTACAAAAAAGCGAAGAAAAAAGAACGAGAGTGTCGTAGAGGAGGGGGAAAAAAATAGTGCTCTAGACTCTTTGATTGATTTGCTACCGTTTGAGGTGCATGTTCCCGGCTATAAATTTTGTGGACCGGGTACCAAACTGGCAGAACGACTCGAATGTCGTGAGGTGGGGATCAATCCTCTGGATGATACCTGTCGGGAGCATGATCTAGTGTACAGTAACAAGAAAAAGAATAATCGTCGAAAGGCTGATCGTATACTGGCCGAGCGTGCTTTTTCACGTATGCTTGCTCAAGAGACACCACCCGACGATGATGCTTACAACTTACCCAAGCAGGTGAGACATCGATTTCCTCGAAGATGCTATAACGTACGCAATTTTGACGATGTGTGGGAAGTGGACTTGATGGACATGAGATCGATAAGCTCTTGCAACGATGGCTACAACTGTCTTCTCACTGTCATCGATGTTCTCAGCAAGTATGCATGGATCGAGCCTATTGTGACCAAGAGTGCAAAAAGTGTTGCTGACGGCTTTCAACCAATTTTAGCCAGGAGTAATAAGAGGTAACCGCTAGGAATTCAATCGGACAAACGAATGGAGTTTGTTGGATCAGCGATGCAGGAATTGTTGAAAAAAATGGAAATAAATTTTAGGGTTGTACGGAGTCCCGATACGAAGGCAGCTGTTGTAGAGAGGTTCATAAGAACTATAAAAAAAAGAAAGTGGCGTTATTTTACGCACAAAAATACACGAAAATACATTGACGTTTTACCCCAACTTTTGCAAGCCTACAATCACACCAGGCATTCCGCCACTAAGATGACTCCCGCATTCGTGACTCTGTACAATGCTGTAGAAGCACGACAAAATTTAAATTTACGCTACAGCAGTATCAAACCGAGACAGGCTAAATACAGTGTGGGCGACTTGGTGCTGGTCAGTCGAGCGAGGAACGTTTTCGCGAAAGGCTACGAGGGTGGTTGGACGTTGAAGCTGTTTCAAAATTGCAAGAATTTCATTAACACGCCAACCTCCGGTTTCTTTTTGAAAGATTTGGCAAACGAGGATATTGACGGTTTTTTCTACGAGGAGGAGCTCTCGCGAGTTAAAAAAGGTTTGAACAAAGCAGCGTTTGAAATTGAAAAAATTTTAAAAGCTAGAGGTGAAGGTCAGGCAAAGGAGTATTTTGTTCATTGGAAAGGATAACTCGACAAATTTAATTCTTGGGTCAGAGTTAGCGCTTTTAAAAATTAAAACAAAAAAGAGAGATCAATTTTATATCGTATTGCCTAGCAATAACAACATGGATTATTTTGCTGAAAACACAACGACACATTTTGTCACACAGTTACCTCAACAATTACAGCTACACGGTGCGTGGGCAGTTGCCCTTACAGAGATTCAAGTTCCTCTTACGTTCCAGCATATACCGTCAACACTGACCGACAGAATGGTGTTTCTCGAGTGTAAACCTCAGCATCAAACAATTACCAATAATACCCGTGCCGAAGAGTCTAGAGCTTCAGCATCGTTTATAAGACCTGGTATTTATGAAGATGTCAAAACTCTCATAGACGAAATTAAGAGTCTGGACAGTGTAAAAAATCATTTGAAGCTTGTGGTCGAACGTGGAGGCTACATTAGAGTTTGCCGAATTTGTATAGAGTCTGGTTGTAGCCAGCTGGACCACAATTTATCCCTGTCGAAGAGATTAAAGAAAATTCTCGGGTTCGAAATTATAAACTCTCGTGTAATCGTCGTTGATAAACCGATAATTAGCGATCGGCCAGCCAATCTCTCCTGTGGTCTACCTATAATGCTGATGCTCTACAGTGATATCTTGGAGCCGTATATGACTGGAGACGTTCAATCGCGTCTATTGAGAGCTGTTTCTCTCAACTTTGATAATTACACATATGGTGGGGTAATGATTAAACATTTCTCACCCTCTATGTACCTACCTTTGCTATTCAATACATTTCGTACAATAGAAATAGATATAAGAGATCAACTTGGCGAACTAATACCATTCGATTACGGTACGTTGACGGCTACACTACATTTTAAACGTATAGAGTAAATATGAGTCGCTACGAGGAATACTTTGACATGCAGGTAGGTGGTGGCGGGGTAATAAGTCGGGGTGGTGGGGGTATTGGCCGTATCTACGCTGGCTCGCACTACCAAAAAGGCCATGGTGGCATTGGCTCTTTTCTCGCTGGAATATTGCGTAGGGTTCTCCCACTCCTCAGCCGTGGAGCTAAGGCTGTTGGTAAAGAGGCTTTACGTACAGGTATAAATGTTATGTCCGATGTTGCTACGCATAACACACCGCTTAGAGAATCATTACGCAACCGTGTGAGAGTCTGGCGAGAGTCTCAAGAGAAAGGCCGAAGAAAAACTGGATAAATTAGTGGAGGGGTCCGGTTATAAAGTGCCCCGCTATATCGACCCACCGCAGTTGCTTCAGAGCTTGAGCACCGCAAACACCCACTCAAGCGGGAGAAAAAAAAGGAAGCAGAATAAAAAGCGTATCAAGAGGAATAAAAAGACGTCAAAGAGACGCGTGATAAAGGAGAAAATGAAGAAGAAGAGGAAGAGCAGTAATCGATCTACAAGAGACATTTTTGGTTAATAAGAATGGCTTTCCTACACACCCAATCGTGCGAATGTCTAAAATCTGAATTACTCCTGTTTGAAATTCCGCCTACTCAGACAACGATTGAGGGTTCGCATTGGGTGCAGTATATGCCTATATCATCGTTAACCGATGACTCGCCAATAGAATTTGTAATACTGGGGAATGACGAGGAGTACATTGATCTTGCTCATACCATGCTCAGTTTACGCGCATCTCTCAGTTGTACGACTATTGAAGATGTTTTACCCGAGGGTTCCGAGGCTATAATGAATCGCGCGACACCTGTCAACAATTTCATGCACTCGCTATTCAATCAAGTCGATGTCTTTTTTAATCAAAAACCTGTGTCACCACCGACTAATGCGTATGCCTACAGAGCATATATCGAGACACTGCTTAATTACGGACCTTCTGCAAAGGCATCACACTTGACGAGTGTTTTATGGACAGCCGACACAGCTGATAAAATGGAAGACACAAACAACGAGATTCTCGGTCTCGTAGCTCGACGTAGACTTTTATCTGCTAAGAAATCGATTGACATGATCGGTCCTCTTCACTCCGACGTTTTTAATCAAGCAAAGCTGCTGCTGAATGGGTAGAGGTTAGAGTTCGTTTAGTAAGATCTCGAGACAGTTTTTCTCTGATCGATCCTGCGGGCTTCATGAGCATTCACATCGAGGAGGCCAATCTTTTAGTTAGACGTGTGAAAATAAGCCCCGGCCTGCTTCTCGCTTACAGTAAGGCACTTTCAAAAACAACTGCTAAATATGCGCTTACACAAGTGGAAGTCAAGGCTCTAACAATGCACAGTGGTGTTCACGGTGAAACTTTAGATAATGTGATATTGGGGCAGTTGCCCAAACGCATAATCGTCGGTTTTGTTGAAAATAAAGCTTACAATGGTGAACGAACTATTAATCCATTTAATTTTCAAAATTTTAATATTAATTTTTTGTGCTTATATATCGACGGCGTGCAAGTACCCTCGAGAGCATTACAACCTGATTTCAAGAAAAATAAGCTATACATCAATGCATATCATACGCTATTTTCTGGCACCGGTGTTCATTTTCTCAATGAGGGAAATGAGATTAGCCGTGAAGCATACCCTAACGGCTACTGTCTTTTTGCATTTGATTTGACGCCCGATTTATCGGCTAATGAATGCACTCATTGGAATCTGATGAAACACGGCAGTGTTAGATTAGAAGTGAGATTCGGTGATCCGCTGACTAGCACAGTGAATTGTATCGTGTATGCTGAATATGACAATATCTTGGAAATAGATTCTTAGCGCCAAGCTATCGTGGACTTTAACGGTTGAAAAGACGACTCCAGATGTTGCTGTCATGGTACAACACGCTGCTTTAACTCTCTTCTCCGACAGTGTGCCTCGAGCGCTTGGACGGCAAGGATGGATCTCGTAGTAGATATACAATTCGTCAAAGACAATAAAAACATCTGTTTGCCTAAAGAAGTAGCTATCGTGGCTTTAAAAGGTGAATTCAGTTCTCACTGGGTTGTCGCGCCAGTAAATCCAATCACCCGCCTAAGTCAAGAAATTCGGAAGCAGAATGAGTGGCTGACACAGCATCATCATGGCCTCGATTACTTTGAGGGGTAGATAACGTTAAAAGCTTTGTACAGAACTCTGAAAGACGTTACGAGAAAAGTGAGGAAAATATATGTTCGAGGTAAGGAACAGTGGCTTATCTTGCATAAAATAACATCGCGGGAGATTATTAATTTGGAGTACGATAATGATTGCCCATCATTTACCAAGTTGCCAATATCTTCAATACACTTGTGCTTTAAATAAAGCTTATAGATTGAAAGCGTGGCTAAACACGCGTGAGCCACAATCTTGCGCCGAATTTACTTATACAATACCGCCGCAGGTTTGCGATGAACAGCCTGGAAATCCTGAAGAATTTATCGATGATTCCGTCGCATACTGTGGGTGTTTTCCCGGCCGATCAGATCCCGCGGGTATGGACGAAACCGACCGCATTTGTTTTTAACACCGATAGTCATACGAAACCCGGTATGCATTGGGTCAGCATTTACGTCGACGTGTCTGGACATGCTTTGTATTTTGATAGCTACGGTATACTTCCATTTATACCGGATCATATAAATCGCTTACGAAAAAATTGTAAACAATACCGATGGAAGGCTACGCAATTGCAAAGTGATATATGTGACGTGTGCAGCCAATTTTGTATAATGTTCTTGTATTACATGAGTTCAGGGTTAGGTTTCCAGACATTTCTCGACAATTTTTCCGCCGACTTGTAGAAAAATGATACGATAGCCAGATCTCACGTTCAGTACAGGAGTGCTGACACGGTCTTTACCGGGAGCGGGGGATGCTTCGTCAACTGTTTGCAAAACTGCAGTTCTAAGATGTCAGTGATATAGTCCTGGCCAGAGCTAGTCATCGTGCATGCGCGCCATCATACCACCGCCACCACCAATGTCTCATGCAGAGCATATATAACCACAGCGACTGGCATTCGTTCCCAATCAGTCGACCAGTAGACACTCAAAGAAGATGGACAGCCAGAGTGAAAGTTGTGAACGTCTACATCCAATATTTAATACCACGTACTATTTAAACAAGTCATGTACAAAGAGGCTTGTGACTGGTCTACAGTACAGTGAAGATTTAGAAGAAACGATCGCCTATCAATCGATAGTATTTCTAAAAGGATTAGACAGCTTCGGTGTTCCATTTGACGCCGGCAATTGGAGTACATTTAAGAATATCTTCCCAGATATGAACAAATATTTTGCTGGGCACGGCAATGATCTGCGAGATTCTAAAGTTTATGTCGATGGTGGACACTGAGATACACATTTGGCCACACAGAAAGAGCTATAGAATTTGAGCATGATCGACGTCCACTCGCATCGGACGGTTCAGTGGCTAAAAAACCTAGACGCAGTATTATTATCAAAAAAGTAACATTTGACCGATTGGAAGAGATTTCAAAGTGTGTAGAAAATTATTTAACGTACTTAGAAGCTATTAAATACTCTGCCCTTGTATTATTTGTAAATACGCTTGATTTTACTATCGATAAGTGTCAATCGCTTCATAATGCACAACTACAAATTTTCGAATCTCGTCATCTTAAGGAGTTTATAAATAATGTAAGTAGCGTAGATATTCAAACATTAAAAGAAAAATGTAGAAAAGATGTAGAAGGAAAGCAAAACGATGAGAAGTATAAGGGCATAAGAATTTTATACGACGGCGAATTTATAAATTTATTCTACGAAATATTATTGTTACACTCTGAAAAGATTTTGGCTGCTGTAAATCTTAGATTAAGTAAAACATGAAAACTGTGTGTTTCGACGAAACTAAAAATGTTGTTCATAAAATGTATGTGTGGGAGTATGCATATCGAACTGCTCGGCGAAGCGAATGGGAGCAGCTTGCTCGCGATCATGAACGTTTTAAAATGCGTATTATGCGATTAAGTAGAATTATCGAACCTGTAAATTGATGAAGTATTTAAATAATAAATGATGTTAAATTTATATAGAATTGTTATATTTATAAAACAACCTTTATCACTTACCAATCCCCCTTTTGTGCATAACAAAAAAAAAGAAATAAGTTACTTTTTTCATTTTAAACATATAATTGTTGCTTTTTTCTAATAAATTTCATATTATATTAAAACGTAAAAAATGTTGCTTGTCTTTGATTTTTTTAATCATAATTATATATATATTCTAAGAGAGAGAGAGATCATGTGTCACTCACTATGACGTGTACTCCCACCTCGGCATCTCTGACAGTGGTAGGGGTGGGGTAGGTGGTGGGGGTTTTGTTATGACGGGCCATAGTGGGTGTATAACTACTGATGGATTTTCTTTTTTCTGCTTCTTTATTTTTCTTTCTTTTAGACCCATACCAAATTTTAGCTTAAGTTTCATAGCTTTGTTAACAGTGTAAGCAGCAGCTTTTTCTCCTATAATTGCTTTTTTATCTTGAACTCGTAGCCAAGCCTTCTCAGCTAAAATTTTGTCTGCAGTATGTCTAGCTTCAATGTTCTCTAGATTTTCTGTATAAGCTATATCGTGATCTTTGCAAGCAGCTTCAAGTGGATTGATACCTAAATCACCGCGCACAAGTCGTTTATTAGCTTAGTTCTCGGTCCGCAATACAGATATCTTGGTATATGCGGCTCGACTGGTAACTTATTAATGATTTTGTTTATAAAACCCTTACCTCTTCGCTTGTGAATCATCATTTTACCTCAAAGATCAAATCAATACTGATGCTTATACTATAGAAGCATACTCTTTTATAGCTGTTAGTTGGAAATAGAACGGTACAGAGCAAACATAAATTTTAAGGAATAGTCTGTCAAGTTAACGACATAGAGAATTACTTCCAGATTATATACGTGCAGTCATTTGTGGTTCATCAAATTGCAGTAAAACTAATAATTTGTTGGCACTTATAACGCATCCTAATGGGCTCAGATTTGAAAATGTGTATGTTTACTCCAAGTCGTTAAACCAACCAAAATACAAATATCTTGAAAATCTCTTTAAACCAATAAGTGGTATAGAATATTTCCCCTTTAGCGATTATGATGTTGTAGTGGCACTAGATAATGTACTTCCAAACCCTCTCATGATTTTTGACGATATAGCTTGCGAGAAACAAGATAATGTTACAGCATTCTTTTGCATGGGCATGCATAAAAATGTTGACTGTGGTTAGTTGGATTGAAACTGAAAAAATATTAGATGAAACATTCTAACCAATAGTAGATCCACTTACAGAGTTGGTGAGTGTAGCACACAAAAAACTGAATATTGAAAATGAATTGAAATCTAAAATATCGAAAGGTGAAATGACTCAGTATTCAGATTCGGATTCTATTGAATCTATACTGGCTAACGATATTTTCATTATATATATATATATATATTTTTTTTAATCTAAGCTATATTACATATTATGGTTTCCTAAATAAGTAAGCCAAAATTTCATTTTATTAGTAGCTTCAGTTAGTTCATTAAAAAATCTCTTATCAGATTTGAGCGCTTCTGATATGCATCCTGGTAGAAATACTTGAAACTCTCCATCGATCTCAGCCACAAACTTCAAACCATATCTTGTGTTCGCGTGACGTATAGCTGTCACCATGTATTTTACTTCTTTTTCTAAAGAGCTATAGCTCTTTGTCGGCATGTATGTTACGCGAGAAATTTTGTTAAGCACTGTTAAATGCATCAGAAAGAAGAAACTTTTTACAAGTTAATTTTAAAATCTTTTTATTTTTAGAGTATTTTAAAAAGTTAAATATATATACCTCAACTGCTAGTTGTACTTTGGTTCTGGAAAGTTTCTACTTGATTGCTTGCTCGAGTACGTTTGCTTACTGGCTCGTCGAGTGATTGTGAGCTCGGTTATGCTATGGATCTGTTTATATTCTCGCTTCTCAGCTGCTCGGACTACCACCTCTCCATCTCTCCCCTCTTCAGCTTTGATGCGTTGTTGTTCTGCGCATGATCGCTCCTCCATCTCCTCTGTTGCTTCGCCATTCTCCGATTGTGGCTCCTTCTCCTCATCGTCGAATAACCCCCTGCACAGTCGTGCTAACATATCACCATTCTCATGCTGCTGGAGAATAGCAACAGATGCCTCCACTTCTTTCACTAGATACCAACAATCTTCTTATTCACTCGTGGTATATCGAATTGATTGTTTTCTGGATAGTCAGACGGGTCAAATTCGTGAATATTCTGCTTCATTACCTCGTACACATTAATATTACGTACTTCGTACACAAGGCTATCCGTATCGGTGTATAGAAGTTTACTCTGATCTCCGACTCGATTCCTCATGTATTCATAATGAAATCCATACACTAAAATTTTTGATAAATCTTGAATACTAAGTCCGTCATATATCGGTTTCGATATATAAATTTCAGTCTTTGACAATTCTACGGACACTGACAAAGATGTTTCTATCGGTCTTACAGGCTAATCAATATTAATGGTTAATCTAATTTAACCACTAATAATCAACTAAATAATCAAATTTAATTTGAATAATTCGACAATACTTATGAGTATTACAAATTAATAAAGAATGATACATGTTATCTAATTTACTTGACTCTATCATTAAATTTTCATTATTGCGATTCCTTAGAATGTGGATACTCTCAAAACACTCCCTCTTATATTTATTACAATTCCCTGTTCCAAAACCTCGACACTCCTGCAATCGAAAGAATGCAAACCATTTATACAATGTTCTTTTAACCCCGAAGTAAAATTGGTGCTCCATAAACTATATTGATGTTCATACATTCTTTTTTTTAAATATCTACCCGTTTGACCAATATAACATCGATTACAATCCCTACAATTAATTTTATAAACTACTAATGATTTTAAACATTTATCATCCTTGTCTTTACAGTTACTAAATAGCCTACCCAAATTATTATCATTTCTAAAGAAAACTTGAATATTTCGTTTTCTAAACACCGGTCAGATTGTCCTTTACTAAAAAATGTTTTTTCAGGATTAAATATAAGTTTATTTCAAATTCTGCGGGGGTGATTATAAACAAGGGCAATCTGATTGCCCATTAATATTGATTAGACTGTAAGACCTAGATATATTTTCCCCCATTTTTTTCAGTATATACAAATTTATGGATACATGATTCTGTTTCTCAAATTTAGTAATCTGTTTGGGTGTTACAGGAAATTCAATCCCCTCAAAATTCAGTTCTCCTTCAAATCTTTTTTATGTGCCAGCACGATATGCATGGTTAAGATCTGGATATAAATCTGACAATACGGCCCATTTGAAGCATTTATTATCGTTATTTTGCACATTAATACATACATGCTTCTTAACAATTTGTCCTGATAATTTAATATGTGAACTGCCTTTTATTGGATTGAATTTATTCATATTTATATTTAAATTTAAAATTGAATGCAATTTCCAGCCAGAATCTTTCTCTTGAAATTCCTCCATATCTCGTTCGATCACTTCTTGTACATTGGATATAAACCACTCTTGCAATTCTGTTCGAGTAAATGGCGACACTTTTGGTATTAAAATATTTTATTTCCATAGACTGTTTATTATTTTTCAAAAGGATATATTCAGCTGCGAGAATAGTATTTACTTTAAGCATATTGTGTTCTTGCAGAGATATATCTATTTGTAATTTAACCTTTAGAGTACCGGAAAACCAACATATTGGCTCACCCACTGATCGACACTTTGCCTATGATCAATCACTGATATAAGATACCTTTTATACCACTTTTCTGAGGGCGAAACGGTACTTGAAATGCCGGTACTCTAAAGGTTAAACACTGTGTATGCATCCTCTAAAAATGCTTTGTAATCAATAGATTGGTGATGAAGTCAGAGGAGAGTTGAGAGCTTTGGAGCTCTCAGAAGAGTGATCTCCAGTCGAAGCCTTAACCGCCTTATATACCTAAAATGTATGTGGAGAGATGCGCGAGTTTCCAATGCGCAGCAAAAAGGCGGCGTATTGAAGAATGGTGGAGGTGGTAGAAGATGCGCGCGCTTGCTAAAAACCAAACTAACACAGAGCGGAAGAGTGGGAAGGCGAAAAGATGTGTTAAAAGACTGCTGCAGTAGTGGGCATGCGTATTAGAGTATTAAGATGAAGCAGCACTAAAATGTAAAAGTGGTGGGGGAAATATAAAAGTATAGTATAAATATGGTAAATTATTTAAAAACAATTCATTTACACTCTAGATGGAGTACATATTAGACATTCAAGGTTTCCAGACCTCGTCGAATGAATTTATAATCAAGGAGGTCGCTATACGACCTATCGAGGAAGATGAATTTCCTTCAGTATACTTTTTCCACGCACCTCAAATGTGGTGTCAGCTTTCTGAGTGACAGAAGAGTGAAAATCGTTGGTTGGAGCGAAATTACCATGGACGACCCTGGAGCTCTGGTAATATACTCTACGAGGATTTGGCCGAAGCGATGAAAAATGCTGTACAAAACGCCCGAAATGTTAAAAACCTTGAAGATTGCAACTGTCCTGCATTGTGAAGATTATATGCAAATATGAATGTATTTTGTACACGTCATACGTTATATGAATATTCAATTTGCACCGTTCGCAATGTGTATGTATTACAAACATGGTTACTGGAAAGTTATAGACAACTTACTTTACCGACCGAAGGTATAGATGAAGTAGACAATTCTATACGTGAAAAGCTGTATTCAATATATAACTAATATAAAAATAAAAAAATTTACCTAAAAAATTTGCTTGGTTATTTCTTCTGTATCATCTGGAAATCCCAGCCTCGAATAATATAGTGTAAGAAATAAAACAATGAATGGTAATTTGTAGATAAATTTCTACAATATGAACTGTTGTATAAGTTTAAAAAATATTACAAATTTACCAGAGCATATTTTAGAGCATTCAAATATGATACTTTATTTTTTCTATATATATATATATTTGAGGCGTTTCACGTCAACGGCCCCAGCGCGGCGTGCGAGCGACAAATCCGGCTATTTTCAACTCGTACTATTTGTACTAAAATAGTCTCTGTCTCTAACTCTCTGTCTCTCTCTCTCCTTCTCTCTCACACGTGCCCCTTACCTCTGCACTTTTTTCACACAAGTAATTTTTTCGGCGGATATGCAATGCATCTCTTTCTCTGTCTCTCTCTCTTTCGTATCTTTCTAAGTGATTTTTAGGTGGGTATGCATTGCACCTCTCTCTCCGATCTTTGCAATTGATTTTTTTCTGCGGATATGCAATGAATCTCTCTCTCTCTCTCTTATAGATTTTAAAGCCTGAATTTTATAATGTATTTTTTTCGGCGAATATGGAATGCATTTGTCTCTCTCTCTCTACTCTACGGCGTATGTGCAACGTTTCTCTCTCTTTTTCTCTCGTACTTTGTTTATTTTGTTAATAATTGCTGTTGCTTACTTTTGTACTTGGCGATATACGGTTCAATTGAACCATGCCGATAATATCGTTTGGCTTTTTAATCTTTTTTTTTTTTTTTTTAATAGTTTTTATTGGCCTTTTGCTGGTGAGCTTAGGCCATTACCTGGTATTTTGCCCAGTGGGACTTTTTTTATTCAATTTTTGCCCAGTGGGACTTGTTATTGTTCAATAATTATGCCCAGCGGGACTTTTTTTTTTCCAAATACCGTAGTCGAGGTGCTTTTTCCGTCCGAAAAAAGCCCGAAAAAATTTTCGAGCTCCAGACGGGAATCGAACTCACGACCACTTGAGTCGCTTTGTATTAGCAGGCAAGCGCCTTACCCACTAAGCCAAAGACGGCTCATCTTTTTAATCTTAAACACAGATACACCTTAGACACACTCATCCAACACTGTCAAAAGAATAATGCCAAGGTTTGTGGTTATTCCTATTATAAAAAGTTACCGGACAAAATAAACCCTTGTCTTTTCTTTGGAGGCCTGGTTTAACTATTTTCAAAATACGGCGCGGTCTTTTTAACACACGTGCCGTAACACTATCGTTTGACTGAGTCGAAAAAATGCAGCCACAAACGAATTTTAGGTCTTTAACCTTTTAGCTCCGGGACTGGTCCATATAGGGACCAAAAGAAAAGCGAACGTAACAGATGTTTATAAGGTCAATTTAATGCACAAAATTTAGGAAAAATATTGAAAAAAATCCTAGTTACTTTTTTGACCTTCAAAACTAAATTTGAAGGTCAAACAATGAAACTGCGTATTTGCGCGTGAAAATTGGTATACCTACGTTTTGTGAGTCCACCATAAAATGTACCAATTTTCAAGCTCAAATACGCATTTTCATTATTTGACTTTTAAAGTTCAAGGTCAAATATGAATCTGACATTTTTTTCACTATTTTTATTGTAATCAGCATATCAAAAAACATTGAAAAGCACTCTTAAACCTTCACTTATAATTTTTTACATTAGCCTTAACTTTCTCTCCGGGAGTGGTCCATATATGGACCAGCACTCCGTGTGGCGACTTGTCATAAGAATATCACTTACTTAATTCATGAAATTCAGCTAAAATGCGAGGTCAATTTTAAAGGAAAAATCCCCGGAGCGAAAAGGTTAATACATTTCAGACACTCCGAACCAGTACAGTAAAAAACAATAACCACGGCGATGAATAGTTTTTTCGGTAATATTATACAAGGGAATTCACACACTTGTTGACTTGTTCAACAATGACTTCAATCTTCGACACTTCACTCGAAACTGATTCCTTGTCGGTAAACCCAACGATGTCGATGTCTCCCCTCGATTCGCGATTTTCGCCCCGACCGTGGTACTTCGTCCATAGCGCAAGGAGATTACACGACGACTGACAGCTCAAGAGCATCTTGTAAAATTTTCTTAAGCTCATGTCTAGCGTCAGCATTTTTTGAATAAAGAGAAAAAAGTAGGGTGTCTCGGTGATCGCCACAGATATCCACGTGCAAATGATATCATACAAAAGGCATTCACGAGACAGATAATACTCTTTTTTCTGTCAGCATTGAGTGTTTTAAGATGCACACCTATACGAGCTCATCCCATGTTAGACTTAGATGCTTCATGACGACTTAAAAAGCAATGTAAGTAAAAATCAGTTATATATTCTTTTACATACAACGTTTAAAGACAGTTGCACATTCCTGAAGTTTGAGACAATATTAAGCTGGATAATTGATTCATCAGACAAGCATACGCGAGACAGATAATACACTTGTTGTTTTCTACCTCCAATGAATGTATTAAAATGCACAATCCGGGAAATAAAAGTTAAGCTACTCGACTCTATTGAATTTCTTGAATATGAAACTTGAGAAATAAAGTGAAATTCTTCGACTCTCTTTATCAGCAGGTTTTCTTTTCAAAGCACTTAAAGCAGCAAACCGAGAGAAAGAGAGGGGGGGGGGTGAGAGGGAGACGGAGACGAAGAGGGAGACGGAGACGGAGACGGAGACATTAATATTAAACAATCTGTGATGCAATATTTTTTCGCAATCTTAATCTATTTAATAATATAAAGAACATTATAATACTGTAATAGCTGGATATTTTTTACAATGTTTAAATAGCTTATAACGCAATATTTTATGTCCATATTAGATGACTTGTGACACGATGTTTTTAGAAACTTAATTTACTATTATAAAACACACTTATTAAAATACTATATGCTTAACTAAAAATTGTTTTAAAACGTCTTCCGCTTGCACAGGTACTAATTTTCTGAACAAGCCATGAACCTTGTTGGTGATATTTAGATTTCTGCTTCAAGTTTTCCCATTTACATAGATGTCAAACCATCTTATTTGTGCAAATTCTAAAAAAAAATTTGCGTTCTATGGCCATACTTTGTTGAATACAAAGTACGATGCAACTAGTATAATTATAGCTTCACAAATATTATCTATGCGATCAATTTCTTCATGATCCATTATTAATAAATATTCATGACGCTCTGGTGAGTCTTCATTCATTTGCTCTTCAGTCAAAGTCATATCTAAATTAAAAAGGTACTTTGTATTTTAAGGACAGCGTGATGAGCTTGGCTCGGGGAAGTGGATGGGATTCTTCGCAAATAAATAGAGTATATATATATTTATAACTATGATTCGTTTATTCATAGATTTTTAATATAGATATTTACATATATATATGCTACATATGGTACTTCAAAGTAGCTATATATTTTTATGGTAGCAAATTCGAATATTTCCGCGATATGGGTCGTGGATCTCGCGTCGATTTATGCGCAGCCAATGTCGCGCATGCGATATCTAATACAATTTTCACAATTCGTGAAGCTTCTCGTGCTTTGACAAGTCTATGTCTTCAAGCCCGGCCGTGCGCGCAGCGCGTGCGCTATAGTCAGCTGAGTTTGAGTTTACTCGATAGCCTGTTAATTCCTTTATTTATATTTATTTATGTTTTCTAGGTGATGCGGAGGTATGGCGTACCAGTTGCAAAATAAAATTATTATAATTAAAAAATAATATGTTGTCAAAATCATAATATATAATAGAATAGAAAAATATGCATACCTAAAGAGATTATAAAAGAATAATCATATAATATTATTGTTTGCTCTGTTGCCTGCAAAAAATTAAATGCATATTAATATACAAATTTCTGATAGAGATAAAAAGTAGTTAGTTTATATGTACTTATACTGTTTGAAACCAATCTTCACAATTTTGGTTAAAATGTTTAAAAACAGTCTTCAAAGCTAACAACTTCTTTTGTTTTTCTGTGACTGTTTCATTAAAATCTATAAATTTTTTTAATTTATCATAAGCTAATAACTTTGGAATTTCATCATTTATCCTTTTTACAACATCTTGTATATTTTTATTTGTCAGTAACATAAAATGCTCAAATAAATAATTTTTCTTTAACAAGCAAGGCCATGTTTGGCGAATTCGCGGTAAAATAATAATTTTAGTGATCGTTTTTTATAATTAAAGTTGCTTTCACTTTATTTTCCAGTAAAAATCAATAATTGAGGATCGTATTTATTCCAAGGAATCTTAAAATTTACAAATTTATTTTCATTTTCTTAATTTTTTAGATATATATTATATTTTATCTAAACTGCCAAAATAGTCATTTATTGCTAAAACAATATTTGGATCACATTTTTGCAGTATAAATTATTTAAAGTTGTTGTTTCTAATTCAGAAGTATACTGTTTTTTGGAAAGAAGACTGAAGTAGTTCATGTTGTTCTGTAAGAGGTTATGTCAGATTTTTATAATGTGGCAGTAGCCGAACTAGTTTTTTAAAATACTGATGTGTACTTTCACAGCGCAATGTCCATATATGTTTTAGAGGTTCAAAAATGGTTATTGAATCTGCATAATGCATCATACAATGATGTTTGGCACGTAACTTGACACCTGGAAAACATTTCATTCGTAATATTACGTAGAAATATCAACTGTGAAAGGTTCTCTTATATTAATATCTTTTATATTATCTATAAGGAGTAAGAAATAAGGTAAAGGTTCTAAGTAATAATAAATAAAATAATTATTTATATAATATAAACTGTTTTGTTTATTCAAAGAAATCTCCTACCTATTCATTTGTCTCGAAGTGAGAAAATGAATTTACAGAGTTATGGTAAAATTTTAAATTTGAATTTACCGCGAAAAGATTACCGTCGGTAACTGAAGGTTTCCTTTATCCGATATCCTTAGAGTGTCGCAGGTGTCGCTATATTCGATCATGTGTCGATCAGCTTTGATAAATCAGCTGAGTTCGCGATCGTGTGTACGTTACCGGCGTTTCGCGATATGTTTTTTAAAAGGAAAGCATTTAAATGTAATATAAAAATGACGCGATTCGCGCAGCTAAGTGAATTTGGATAGGAGTGGAAAAAGTGAAAGGATTCGAAAAGTGGCAGCGTTCTTCACTGTGAATAATCCTGCCTTCTCTTTTCGAGTGTGGGATAAGGAGTGAGAAGCGGCAGCGTTCTCCACTTGAATAAGCTTGCCTACTTCTCGTCGCTGAATTCTTGCGAATACAACTCGGAAAGAGCTCTCCACTGGGGATACCTTTCCTGATCTGCTTACCTACTCGTTCGTCAGGTAGAATCAGAGGGCCATATCGGAATTACCGCGAAAATCCAGCATTGTGAAGGATTTTCCCGGCAAATCCTGTATATCATGGTGTGCGTGAGTACTTGAAAAATCTTATTCGGATCATTTCGGTAAGTGTCATTCTTTTCTTTATTAAATTTAATGTATTTTCGCATTGCGATATTTTTAGGGTTATGTTTTGTGCATGTTCTGTTTTGTATAGTCGTTTTTTAGTGTTTTTTTTTCTCAGCTATTGTATTTGTGTGTATTCTGTAATTTTTTTTCGGTTGGTAGCCTTTGCTACTGCGTGGTTGTGTTTCTATTTTATATAATTATATTTCTATTCTTTTCTCTCGTTTCTTCTGTTCTATAATTATCTCATTGCTATTATTAACTTTTGTCTATTCTTCTTTATTAGATTTCGGTCCAGATGTGGTGCTATAATCTCGTTTTGCTGCCCAACGTTCGAGATCATCAAGTTGCCTGGATTGTCCTGCCGTGGATGCACTTAAGTTCTGCGCCTGGCGCGAGATTATGAAATCGGTACTCGCATCGTCCTGATACCTGATTATATGACCGGTCTGGTGACCTTTGCGTTGGCGCGAAAGTTCAAATAGTCATTGCAAGATAATGTACTAGAATGTGAAGTCGTTATTCTTAGTTCGTTTTACTAATTGTTAATTAATAAATGTTAAGTATAAATTTGTAATAATTATATTTGGTTTTAGGTTCTTCCAATGAATTTTGGTTATTTGGTACGGTATGTAAAATGAAAATTGTTCATAATTAAATAATTAATAAAATTAAATAATAACAAATAATAATAATCAATATTGTGTAAGAAATAATTACAAAATTAAATAATAAGAAATAATAATAATCAATGTTTGTGTTTTTCAGGTATGGTGACTTGGTGCACTAGTTACAACTGACTTTCTGATATTGCTGGGGCAAAAATAATGTTAGATATCTCGCGTAATTTGAGTAGCATATTCCAAACATCATTATCAAAATCTTTAATTAAGTCATTTATAGCAATTGGTAAAATCATTAATAATTTTTTTATTTGAATCGCCGACTCAGTAAGCCTTCTTAAAAAACTTTCTACTTTAAAATGAGGAATATATGTATAGTTTTCATTTGATAAAGATATATTATTTACGCGATAATTGAACAATGCAGGCTTAAACCATTTTTGTTCTATGAAATATTTAATCATTAGCCGTAAGTCATGAGTTACTACTCCCTCGCGTATATCGTGAGTAGCACATGGCGGAAGACCCGGGCTACACACATGAAAATAATCCAAATTATTCAGTACGGAATTAGATTTTATGCCATTTACTATTTTTTTTGTTCTCGCAGCTTGTAATGCATTTTCATTATATTGTTCGATAGTTCTCAATGGTTTCTTTTCGAAAGGATTTTCATGAAAGGCTTTCATTGTTTGGTCGCAGTAGCGACAGCACTGTTTTGGAGTACTAAAACATTCTATAAAACCACGAATTTGATGACTGCCTAGATTATCTCTGAGTACAACCACAACGCTACCTTTAAATGTTAGACCATCAATTGTTATCCCTTCAGTTTCTAAGTTTTTCAGATCTTTAATCAAAACTTGTACAATTTCGGTCCAACCATACTGTAAAATTAATTTTTCTTTACATAATGTTACTAATTTTATATTATGAATTTTGGATCGTAAATAAGATGGAATATATAAGTAATATGTAAATCCCTACCATTTTAAACTTTGACTTTGCAGCACGTAACGGATTACAAACTTCAAAACCATCCTGAAACAGGGCTACTTTTAATGTATTCGGCTGAATAAAAAATCTGAATTTTTCACTTGTTGAATTAGTGGTTTAGAAGTAGACGCCGAAGCAAACACAACGTTTACAAAAAAAGTATATTTTATTAAAACTCTAATTAATCAGTAATTGTATAAGGCATGAGGTGCGATGCGTCCTTCTATCTAGGGTGACGGTCGAAGAAGAGAGAGATAGATAGAGGTGGCGTCAGGTCTCGGCAGACTCTTCCTTTGCCACTGCGTGACTTCACTGGCGCCCTCTCTCCCACGTAGCAAGTACCCCGAAGTGGTGCGTAGGCACGAAGATTCGTAGCCCAAAACTCCCTCCCTTCGTAACTGCGCTCCTTCTAGTTTTTTTTTCTCTTTATTTCATCTTAGGTTCTGAAAAACAAACAAACAGTCTTATGTATATATATATATTTTGTTGTCACGTCGGACAGACGCGCGCTTAGTGGGAATTTTATTTGAGTCTAGACTTTCGTCTAATAACTCGGGTTCTGTATTTGAGTAATATATCCCGTATGGGTGTGTTCTTCTCAACTTCTGCTGATCCCGAAAAGCGAAAAATTTCCTATTTCGAGCGCTCAACTCTGCTGAGCCCGAAAAGCGACAACAATTGTCTATTTCGAACGCTCAACTAGAAGTGAGAGACAGATAGAGTGCGTATACGTATGATAGAGCAACAGGAAAAATAAAAAAAGATGACAAGATGAAATGTTGTTAAAACTTACTTTTCTTTATGCAGCTTAATATGAGAATGACAATTATTCAACGCGGTTTTAAATATATACTTATTCTTGGAGATTTCTTCCTGTAGACGTCAGCTTGGGTGAGAGCTGTATGATGCTTGTTGCTTGCGTGTGCTGGCGAGTCTGGTAGCTGACGAGAGAGAGAGAGAGAGTGATTTTTGGGCCGTGTGGGGTCCTTTTAAGGACAATGGCTCCTCCTTCGATTTGGGGGATGTGAGCGTCTTAGAGGGGCGCGGGCGGATGAAGACTCTAATTCGTTGGAGCGGAAAAAGGGTAGGATTGCTAGTATTTTTCCGGGCGTTTTTCCCAATACGACATAAGCGATTTGCGGATCCAAATCTTAGAGGAGTGGAGTGCGGGGGTGCAGTTTTCTCTGTTCCGAAGTTTTTCAACAGATGGCCCCTCGATGCACTTTTCGGTGAATTTATTCATATTACTGTTTTTGCTTTATAGTTATTTAATTTATGAAATATGTTTGGAAAAGATGCGGATCGTTTCTTACAATAGTTTGGT
This sequence comes from Megastigmus dorsalis, assembly GCA_900490025.1. Lineage (NCBI taxonomy): Eukaryota > Metazoa > Arthropoda > Insecta > Hymenoptera > Megastigmidae > Megastigmus > Megastigmus dorsalis. Next base: position 25,415 of record UELU01147203.1, read on the forward strand.
ATGGTTGTTTATCAAAGATTCTAATTATTAATAGAGTAATTTAATTGTTGAATGTGAAGAACAATAAAAATTAATGATTTACAGAATAGAAAATGGAAACGTTAGTCTATATTTATTTAATAATTAGTATATTTGATTTTGGAGATAATTCGCTACATAGTTTATGATTAAATATTGCTGAATTCGATAATATAGTTGCAGATATAATAATATAATATAATAGCATAGGGGAATAATTGCAGACATAGTTGTTACGTTTTGTATAATAGACTGATAACGAAATATTTGTTACAACGGCTCGTATGGTAATATAATATAGTGTAATATAATACGACACAAACATAAGCATAAAAATAGCTATGGATATTTAATTGTTTATATACGTTAAATAGGTATTAATTGTGAAAAGCTTTAAATCGATTATTTTACAATTGACGAAATTACAACCTTTCTGTTACGCATATTACATAAGAAGGAATATAAGAAGTACTAGCTAAACTAAATATTAAATTTACTATTGAAAATAAAGATGTTTTAGAGTGTTTATAAATTGGTCTTGTGTTTATTTTAAGATGTTACTTATAATAATTCTAGTGCGGGAACATTCATTATAATTTACTCATACGAGTGTGTTTCAGAATTAACTACAATAGATATATAAAAGTAAAACAGAATCACTTTTGAATTTTAATTATTATTATTGGATAAAATCTTTACACGGTAACACTGAATTGATTTCTTATTTTAATTTCAACTTAGATGTATAAAGGTCGGAAGAAATTGTTTATTGAATGTCGTAGACACATGAAGAATACTTACTAATATAATCACACAAAAAATAGAACACAATGTAAAATACAAATGATACATTAAGAACTTATTTATTTATTAAAAATAATTGGTATAAATTGCATAAGCTTATATATATTTATTATGTGTATCAACTATTATATTCTGAAACGCTTATTGCGTTATTAAAGTATATGTAAAGAAAAGAATATGTTTAACGTAATTCAGATAAATGAAAATATTTGAAGATCTATCATAATAATCAATATAGAAATGACAATAACATTTATAAGTTTAAATCAGTCAAGTTTTAAAAGTCTGAAGTCAAATACTGAATTTCATATCTTTAAAGAATAAATAAGAAGAACAGGAGTAAATAGAAGAAAATTTGAATACGGGAAATATGAATGATTGTTGATAATGTTAACTCTTCGTAAGTTTAAACAATGAATGTAGATAGACACTCTGAATTATCATTTAAATGAGTTAGTAATAATGCATTATTTTTCGCTGTGTATAAAAATAGTAAGTTTATAGAAGATAGTAAGTATATAGAAAAATTTATTTGTATGGAATTTTCCAGACTTATTTGAAGTATTTTCTTGAACCGATTTTTATGGCTTATACATCTGTTTAGGATAAGTTTCCGTGCTTCGAGACGTGGAGCGCATTCGGCGCCGAGGAGGTTAGGCATGTCATAGACAAGAGGCCCTTTCCCTCTTTACTTTAGATACGCGGCGACGCTCGTATCTTTCCATTTTTATTGCGGAGTTTTTTTTGTCGTTAGTCTGCAGCTGCTTAGTGCTGTATATCCCTTTTTGAATTAGGCGAAAAGTTTCGTTTTCGTGGAGCACAGATGAAACTTGTGCTTCGCCGAGGGTAAAAGAATTTGGGCAGTATCGGTCCGAGGGTAAGTCGGGCAGAGATCTCTCTTTACTTACGGATCGATAATTGTCTAAAAAGTTCTCCTATCGACCGTGGCACTAGTTGTAGCGTTTTTGGGAGTTTGGTTGTCAGGACTGGATGAAAAGGCGGAAAAAATATGAGCGACGTTATATTGTCATTCTTTAATAAATCAATTTAATCTAATATTGATTTAGTCTAAGGTTCTAAATTCATAATTTTGTCTCTAAGATATTTGTGCGTATCAGAGGGGAGAGGTTTGGTCATTATGACTGCTACATTTTACTTGGTAGATATCCATCTAACTATTACTTTCCCTAATAATATACATGATTTTATATAATCACCATGAGTGATTGCCATGTTACTGTTACTTCCCGTTCTTTCTCTATTTTCTAAATTTTCTTTAATTGATTCTAGTCCATCATCAAAGTTTTTAAGTTTGTGACTTCCATCCATCTGAGTACAGTCTCCAGCTGACTTATTGTCACAACATATTGTCACTGGGTACATGGTCTTTCTAATCATATCTCTAATTGCTTTTTCTAGAGACACAAGCTCTTGACAAGCCTCGCTTATAGCAAGATATTCTGCTTGGCAAGTTGATAGAGTGACATATGATTGTTTGTGGCTCCTCTACATTATTGGGTCACCAAACAATTTTATTACATAGCCACTAGTTGACGACGAATCTGATTGATCTCTGAAGCTTGCGTCTGTCATAGCTTCTAAAGTTTCCTCTTTAGCTCTACATATTAAATCTAGATCTGAAGTTCCTCTAACATATCGAAATATTCTCTTTACTTCTTTCCAGTCGTCTTCAGTTACATCTAGTTGTCTCCTGTATAAGTAATTGACTGCGAAAACTATGTCAGGTCTTGTCGTATTCGCTAAGTATAATAAGCTTCCTATAGCTTCTCTATACGGTGCCTTGGTTTTTTCCTCTTATCTCTTCTAATTCTTAACCTGTCTCGTTACTATGGGTGATCTTTGAGCGTTGCATTCTTTCATATTGAATCTTTCTAGAATCTTTTCAATATACTCTGTTTGTTTTAAACTTATAATTTTATTCTGTCTATCTCTATTTATTTTCATTCCGAGAAAGCTATTCGGTTCTCTCAAGTCCTTCATATTAAATGCAAGATTTTAATACTTAATTTTCTCTTAATCTCTTCTAGCTTGAACTTGTTGCCTGCTAATATTATATCATCTACATATAGAATTAATAAGACCATTTTTCCATCTTTTCTCCACGTAAATAAACATGGTTCGTTTATGTCTTTTTCTAGTCCTAGTCTTAGTGCTTCTTATGAAAATCTGACATTCCATCGTTTTGGACTTATTCTTAGCCCATACAGAGCTTTCTACAATTTGCACACTTTTGTTCTTCTAGTTTCAGTGTCATATTCTAATCCATCTGGAATTTCCATGTAAATTTCTTCTTCTAGTGTTCCGTTGAGAAATGCAGTTTTGATTACTGCTAGTCTGGATACTGGGACATATGTCTCTTTCAGTTCATACTTGTTTCTATCTTTAAATCCTCTAATTATGAGTCTGCCCTTGAACACAGTTTTTCCATTCTCTTCGGTTTTTCTCTTAAATACCCATCTAGAATCTATCATAAGTGCCTTTTTGCCATTTCTTATCATTGTCGGTCTATCGACGATTTGCCAAAAATCATTTTCTTTCATCGATTTAATTTCTTCGTTGATTGCTTCTAGCCATTTGATTTTATCTTCTGATTTCATAGCTTCCACATAGGATGTCGGATCTCTATTAACCGTGGCTAAGAAAATATGACTTTCTTCATCTTCTAAGTAATTGTCATTTTCTTTTCCTGTCCTTGTGTAGCTTCTATGTATTTTTCTCTATTTTCTTTTATTTTTACTTCTCTTCTAGTCAGTTTACGTCTTTCTGCATCTAAGATCTCATGTTCTTTGGTTTTTGCTTTTCTTTTCTTTGGCTTCTCTATCTCTAATTGGTTTTTCTCTGATTTTTCTTCTAATTCATTTATTTCTTGTTGTTTGTCTCCTTCTGATTGATTATAGTCTAATTCTGAATTGTTTTTTATAAATATCTTTATATATTATCTTTTCATTACATCTAATGTGTCTAGTATGTATGAATTTCTTTGATTGCGGATGCCAAAGTACATAACCAGTAGGCGTGTATCCTACCATCACAGCTTTAATAGCTCTTTCTGATAATTTTGTTTCTTTTATTGGAATTTTAGCATACGCTATACATCCAAACCTTCTAATTTTGTCTAAGTGGGTTTTTATTTTAGGAATTAACCTGTTTAGTGGTGTGTCAAAGTGTAGCAACTTATGCGGAGTTCTGTTGTATAAATGGACTACTGCTTCTAGTGCTAAGATCCACATACTCTCCGGTAGGCCTGAATCAATCATTAAAGCTCTAATTTTATTTTGTAATGATTTGTTAAATCTTTCGGCTGTTGCGTTTAGTTCCGGTGTGTGTGGTGGTGCAAGATTGTTTTCAATCTTATCTACGTTTATTATTTCTAAGAATTTTTCTCCTCAGAATTCTGTTCCATTATCACTTCTAATGTAGCATACTTTTTCGTCTTTTCCCAGTAGATTTCTAGCTGTTACTAGGAACTTTTCAAGACAATGACGAGCTTCGTTTTTGTGTTGCACAGAGTATGCTTTTGCAAACTTTGTGGAATCGTCTATGAATACTATAATAAATCTATTTTGTCCTCGAAATGATGCTGGTTTTATTGGTCCCATGGTATCGGTGTGTATTATTTATAAGGATTTTGATTAGTTTGACTAGTGTTATTAGTTCTATGCCTATCGTATTCCCTACTCTTATTTTCATTATTCCTATCTCTATCCTTTTTACTTCTAGTCTTAAAATTATTAGCTCTGTACTCTTTATCTACTAACCTTCTATTTGATGGGTTGCTATTCTTATTGGGGCATTCATTGCCCTTGTGGCCCTTGATTGCCTGGCAGTAATAGCAAAACCACAAGCCGTGGGCTGCGAAGTGGCAATGAGTGGCCACGTGGCCTGTCGCTTTACACCTAAAACAACGCGTATGGATCGTTGTCTCTCTCTGTGCCAGGCACACTTTTGATCCTCTCTCGTCATTTTTCTTTTCTGCTTCTAACTATAAAAGAAATGATTTTATTTCTTCTAATGTTAAATCTCTGTTGTCCGTCTGTCTTCTAATTAGGTTCGCTGACCGTAAGGTCTGCATTTACTCCTGACACTGCTTGATAGAAAGCTGACCTCTTTTCCTCATCTGTTAGAGGGACAACATTTTCGCAATTTTCATATTCTCTAATGATATTTTTGAATCTTTCACAAAATTCGTTTACTCTTTCTTTATTATTCATCTTTATTCTATACAGTTGTGTTCTAACAGATGAGGTGGTTACATTTGATTCTATTCTTCTAAATTCTTTAATCTGTAATATTTCTTTTGGATCTTTAATATTTAAAATTTTCTTGTGATAATATTCATCAAGATGGTTAATAATTATGTCTCTAACAATTGAATTTTCCTTATCTAATTTGTGACGTTAACGTGTCACAGGGTATTCTTTGATAGCTTTTGCTATCAAAGATCGTGTCAGGACCTAGCAGGATGCACTGGAGAAGCCTTTGATTATAATTTATGCCCGCCCTAAACGTATCAGGGCTATGGAGATGAAGCGGAGACGCGCAACGGTCTCCGCTCGTCGCCACCCTGATGCTCTAGTTTTACCCCGATTGACCCACCTATTCCAGGGGATAATGGAATCGATGGGCCGGAAAAAAACGGGAAGAAGCTTTCCTTACTCCGAGCGTAAGTAAGCGCGCAGTGGCTTATTATTCGTGAGAAACCCAGTTACGGGTACCTGGTTTGCGGAGAAAGCGCAATGCTTTCTCGACTTGCAGAGAGAGAGGATGCAATGACAGAAACAATTGTGTTATATTAAATAAGTCCCTTCACGACCACGCAATGAGTCGTGAAGGAGTTATTATTTGTACTTCTATACGCTGGGTTTGACGAGAAGCGCAATACTTACTCGCTTTACCAGCGTATAGTGCTACTTAAAGCACAGCGGGTTCGCCGCAGAACGCAATGCTCTCCGCGCCAGACGCGAAGTAAAAGCGGTCTTGTAAAATTTACTCTGCACGGGTTCGTTGGTGCTTGCAATAAGCGCCTAACTAATCGGCAGAGCCTTGAGGGTATTAGGAAATTGAGGAGCGGAATATTAAGTCAAATAGTCAGTGTATTAATTAAGGAGAGCTGATACAAGAGTGATCCCGAGTTCGAGTTCGATCGCGCTTTTATATTCTTCTTGTGGATCGGACATCTGGCGATTTCCCTGTCTTCTCGATGGTTTAGCTTTGGTATTCGCGAACACGTCGCGGCTTGGTTGTGTGCGCGCGTGTGTGTGCTTGAATCGTACATCTGGCGCTCGCATTCTTCTTTCTCGCACTCATTGATATAATCTTATATTGTTTCGCTTTTATATACTATTCTAATTTCTTTGATTAAATTTAAGTCGAATAATACTTTTATTGTATTATTTGCATGAGTCGAGTGTAAGCGGTTTATTAATGATTAATTAATTAAATCATTTCGCGTATTATATTCTAATCGTTTACTTGAATTCGGTATATTATTTATTTTAATTTCTTATTTAATTTATTTTATTCAATTGTTAACACTGGTGTGTGTTACAAATTCTTTCCTAGTCATATTTTCGTTTATGTGTATGTTATCATCTACTACATCTGCAAAATCATTGGCTCTAAGTTTTGTATTTAAGTAATCTAACCAAACATTTAACGTCATTTTTTGTGTCAATTTATAGTCTCTTGTTATGTTGATTTTAGTTTTCTTAATGTTTGCTTCTAGATTCTGTCTAAAATTTATAAATGTCTCATTGTTCTCTGTTTCGTCTACCGTTTCGTCCACGTCATTTATATTTGTTTCTATAATTAGCGTTTGGTGTACTTACTTCTAATCTTCTAATTTGTACTCTCTCTTTTTCTATCAATTTATTCGTCAGCTCTGTTTACATTTTTAACATTTGCTGCATTCCAGCCAACATCTCCATTTGAGTCCTTTGCGTCTCCTGCATTGCCTCTAAAACACCGACAATTGACATTTTCACCCTCAACGTCGGTGGCAATGAGGGAGGCGTGTAAGATTTATATTCCTCCTCCTGTGGTTGCTGTAGTGTGGGGCTTTTGTTCTCTTCTAAATTAATTTGTAAACAATATATATATATATATATTATATATTCATGAAAAAATTAAAGAAAATCATTATTTAAAATAAACAAACAAAACAATCCCGACCGTTTAGCAACTGTGAACTGGTAGCATTATTTTTAAGTATAGAATTTTAATATATAATTCGTAGCTAGATATCAACTAATAAAACACTTACCTGCTAATGGAAATAGTTCGGGTTTTATTACTGTTAACCTCATAGGTAGAATTTGTATTAAGTAAATATAAGGGCAACACCTGAAACCTGCCGATTTAGCCGAAACCTGAGAATCGGGATTACTACTATTATACTTGAAGTTGTAAAGCTAATAATAATTGTGAGGCTGATTTGGCCTCACAAGAATTGAGATAATTAAACAAATAAAACAAACAAACACGACTTTGTCTTTTTCCTTCCCCGGCGCCGTTATGGGTTATGTCACTGCCAGGGCAACGAGTCCGCGACGACGATGCTCGCCACCACTGCCACGAGGGGAAAAATAAATGAATATAAATTAACACGGGGGGTTTCGCGTTTGTTCTCGGAGATTGCCTGGGCCGACGCACTGAATAAGAGCCACGAAGAGGCGATAGCGACCGAGCAGGCATGCACTAGGCCGGCCTGCATGCGCCACCGACGAAGCGCCAACGATGATGATGCCACCGGGTGACACCAGCACAACGCGACACTGTTGCCCTGACACGACTTGCACCAATGAGGACGACGGGAAGTAGCAACCACGACGAAGACGATATGCGACGATGAAGACGATGAACGACAGCTGAGCCGAATGTAGCAGCCGACAGAACTACATGTATGCGCCGCCAGCGTCCATGTATGCGTGCGGGTGCGACGCGACCCCTATGCTATGTTAAAGCATGGGGAGCGCACCAATACATACTTGCGCCGGGGTACGATCGGCGAAGAAAGCGCCCAGCCATGAGACGCGGTGAAGCGGCTACGCGGTGCATGAGAGCGAGAGAGAAAGAATGAAACCGGTAGGGAGAGACAGAGATAGGCGCGAGATGGCATGCGCGCAAGTAAATCACCGAGTAGTACGTGTGACCGTATGTGACGAGTTTGTGACGACGCCATGCGCCAAACTCGTGCGCGCGAAAACCCCTAGTGCTATAGGCCTAGGGATTTTTTCGGAACTAGGCTAAGTGGGAGATTCGCGTAATTTAGGCACAGTAATTAGTGAATTCGAATTGGCGCGCGTCATAGGAGGGAGCCAGCGTCGGCGACGGAATTCAGGTCGGCGACCAATTAGCGCCGACCTGAATATATTAGGTTTATCTGATTGGGAGTAATGCCAGCGACGGAACCATCGATAAATCTATCAACGAATCAATATAGAGGAGCGCCAGGAGGCGTGAATGGATCGCAACGACGAAAAAGAGAGCAAGACAGAAGATGGAAACGACATGGGAGCGACAGAGATGACATCCGGATTCGAGATTGAGGAAGAAGACGGAAGCCAGGGTATGAAGAAGAAGGCGTCACTCGTTGCCCTGCCATCCTGGAAGCTAGACGTGCCGTGCCGTTAGCCTTAGATTTTCGCCATTGTTAGTGCCACGTGGCAAGATTAAAGAGGGATTCGAGAAGTTGCGCCAGATCGAGGCCGAGGTTATCGTCGGAAGGAATTTTCAGGGAAGGAAGGACGTACGGACTGCCCGTGTAAGTGGATCAAGCCTGCCGGCTACCAAAACTTCGATTGATGCCTCGAGGTAGGTGGTAATGCGCGGTGTTCGCGAAGCTCGAGTACGAGTGCGTCGGAACGGAGTGCCAAATAGGAGTTATGGGGACGCGAGTAGTGTGGGGTTGAATTACGCGTAAGTTGCCGTGAGTTGCGACGTATTTGGGAGCAGTGGCGGGCATTGTAGTGGCGAGCGAGAGGTTCGAATCGGGAATCGAACGGCGGCGGCCATGTTGGCCGGAAAAATAGAAATGCGGGACAGTGTCCATTAGTTGTCAGCGAGGAGTGCCACGCGGGCTCCTGAGACGTGGAAGGGTCGTTTTTGCGTAGTATTGAGCTTATGGTTGCGCGCGTGAGAGGAAGATGTGTGCCGTGAGTGGTATCGCCAAACCACCATTAGGATTGTCGAGCGAGCAGCTTTGTACCGTAGAACCGAGGAGGATTGAAATAAATTAATGCTCATGTACGTTTCTTATTTGCCGTGAATTGAGAAAATTATTTATTTGTGTTTCCCCTATTGCTTTGTGTCGTTGCGCCGAAGAGTTGCGCCGTGCCACGTGCACCATAGTTTTCGCGATTTTCAGAGAATTCAACGCCAGGAGCGCCAATCCCGAGGCGCCTTCCCCGACGGTATCCCCTCAGGAGAGGGTCCCAATGGAGCAGCCGAGGAGAGATAGCGTCACACCGAATTTCGCGAGGGACATCTTGTCTGGCGTCCTTCTAATAAAAATCTCGCGGATTCGAGCTGTTAAAATTTGCCAATTAGTATCGCGTCATCGGGAGTCGCCTGAGCCGGAATTACGGAAATTTCCGTAATTCCGTTCCGTGATTCGGTGCCGGAATAATTCTCCGTAAATTTGAAGAAAGTTATAAATTCTTCCTTTCCGTGCATTGCTCGACCAGGAGTCACCGAAATTCTGCTCTATAAAAATATATTCTTATAGAAATAATATATACCGTAATTAATATACGGTGACCAGCAAGCATTGACTCGCGTTGTGAGCGACTGCTGTGAAGATCGCATCTACGGGGAATCCAGGCTGGGATCGAACTTTGCGCATGGAGTATGGAAATAGTAGTTTTTGTATCTAGGGCGTGAAATGGAAGTTTACGCCTCGAGTGTCACGCGATCATCACGAGGGTGGAAATCTCACGCCCGAGTTGCAGACAATATTTTTTTATGCAGTTGGTGTAAAATGACTAACTAATTAAAATATATGTATATACAGGGTGTCCTAAAAGTATGGACACACCTGAAAATCTCGGAAACTAGTGGCGCTAGAAAAAAACTTAAAGTACAAAAGATTCTGCAAATCAAACGGCGCATCCGATCGTGACCTTCAATTTGACCTCGGGTTTTACCTTCAGGGTCATTTGAAGGTCAAGTCGAAATTTTTCAATAGGAACCCCCCTTTTTATTACAGAAATGGAAATCGGGAAAAATTTTCTATTCAACGGTATAAATAACGTAGGGGGTCAATTGTAGCCCAACCCAAAGGTCATTTGAAGGTCAGATCTTTGAATAAGCTAAAATTGGTTTTCAGCAGCCCTTAACTCGATAACGAGAAAGTATGAAAAAAACTTTAAGTACAAAAGTTTCCGCAAATTAAACGGCGCATCCTATCGTGACCTTGAATTTGATCTTGGATTTGACCTTCAGGGGCATTTTAGGTCAAGTCAAATTTTTTCAATGGGAACCCCGCCTTTTTATTATAGAAATGGAAAGCGGAATAAATTTTCTATTCAACGGTATAAATAACATAGGGGTCAAATGTAGCCTAAGGGTCATTTGAAGGTCAGATCTTTGAGTAAGCTGAAATTGGTATTCAGCAGCCGATAACTCGGAAACTAGGGGTGCTAGAACAAAACTTCAGATACAAAAGTTTCCGAAAATCAAACGGTGCATCCGATGGTGCCCTTGATTTTGACCTTGGGTTTGACCTTTAGGGCCATTTGAAGGTCAAGTCAAGTTTTTTGAATGGGAACCCCCTTCTTTATTACAGAAATTGCAAGCGGGACAATTTTTCTATTCAACGGTATAAATAACATAGGGCTAAATAAACTAAAATTGGTGTAAAACTGCCATAAGTTTTTCTATCGAAGTTTCTGGAAATGAAACTGCGCATATGACGTCGACCATGTATTTGACCTTCAAAGATCTGGCCATAGATTTGGTTTTCGATCCGTTTGAAACTGACATTTTCAATTTTACAATGTTGCCAGTGAAGGCAAGACACAGTGATATCCAGCCAGTGAAGGCAAGACACGCTGGTGTCCAGTCAGTGAAGGCAGAACACGCTGATGTCCAGTCAGTGAAGGCAAGACACGCTGGTATCTAGCCAGTAAAGGCAAGACACAGTGATATCCAGCCAGTGAAGGCAAGACTCGCTGGCGTCCAGCGGGTGAAGGCAAGACACGCTGGTGTCCGACTGTTGAAATCCAACTAGCATCTTTTAGAAATCGTGAATTCTAAAAGTTAACGTTCATGTTCGAAATGTCCTCCATTATTCAGTTGACAATACCCCATACGATTATAAAATGGTGAAACTGCCTTCTGGATCATATCTTTTGGGATCGCCTGAATTACTTCAATAATACGTTGAGCCAACTCTTCCAAATTCGCAGGTTTTATAGCATAAACTTTGCTTTTAGCGTAACCCTATAAAAAGTAATCTAATGGCGTCATGCCAGGTGAACGAGGTGGCCAGTCAATGATTCCTCTGCGGCCTATCACTCGACCTGGAAATGTTTCATTTAAATAATTACGTACATTTCTAGCGTAATGCTGGGGTACTCCATCTTGTTGAAAGTAAGTAATGTTAAAGTTGTCACCGACAATATGATTTATCGCAGACATGATTTGATTCCTCAACATGTCGTCATACTTTTCTCCATTTAAATTGCCTTCTATGAAAAATGGCCCTACTATTCTATCATTTATTATGCCTGCCAAAACGTTGAGTTTCTGTGGGTGTTGTGTATGTAATTCCAAAAACCAGTCAGGATTCTCCGATGCCCAGAACCGACAATTGTGTCGATTAACGTTACCATTCAACTGGAAGGTAGCTTCATCGGAAAAGACTATTGCATTTAAAAAATTTGGTCTAGCATCAATACGGTTCATCATTAATTCGGCCAATTCCAGTCTTCGATCGAAATCATCCTCGTTCAACTCCTGTACCAATTTCACTTTATATGGATGAAACTTCTCGAGTTTCATTATTCTGTGAACAGAAGTTTTACAAACACCAGTTTCAGCAGATACTTATCTAACGGAGGTTCCAGGATTTTAAACGAAAGATAATGCCACATTCAAAGAGGTTTCATGATCAGTCACTGTCTTCGGTCTTCCACTTTTGGGTCGATCTTTAACGCTACCAGTTTGCCCAAAACTAGAAACAGTTTTTCCCACTGTCTTTTTCGAAATTCTTGGTTGCAACGGTAGCCGGAATTCTGCGTTAAACAGATCCGCAACTCGCCGATATGATCTAACTATATTACCCCATCCTCGCATCATGAGGATACTTATTCTTTCACGTTCTGTGAGACGATTCATTCTCAAATACAGAAAACGAAATTAAGAATAAACGAAAAGAATCAGTGCGTTGATAGAACTAATTCAGAATGAAAACAACAAAGCACATCAAAATCGATAATTATCTTATGAATGCATACCTGAATATTCACAAAAATTGTCCTCTTTGTCCCGTGATTAGTTCAGGTGTGCATATAGGAGGGTTTTCTCTTTAAAATTGTGAATTCGGCCAAAAACCTTCCTGAGTGCGAATCTGAGATCAGATTTGTAAAATTTGTAAATGACCTTTGGACAAGTTTTCTGGAATGAAGAAGTACGGTTCTCGTTCAAAAGACTCGACTTGACCTTCAAATGACCCTAAAGGTCAAACCCAAGGTCAAGTTCAAGGTTACCATCGGATGCGCCGTTTTATTTGCGGAAACTTTTGTATTTAAAGTTTTTTTCTAGCGCGACTAGTTTCCGAGATTTTCAGGTGTGTTCATACTTTTGGGACACTCTGTATAATGATGATATAATTAGGTCGATGAAGAATGGAGAAAGGGTAAAGAGAGGGAGGACGGAGCGGGTCCAGGGGCGAAGCCCCTCAAACAAAAACTTTCGTAAACCATCAGTATATAATAAAAAAAACGTAATTTTATTGTTTTGAAAATAAACAAAAGAAAACAGTTATATCAAAAATACAAATCATTTTATATGAATATTAATAATGAATTATACAATGTAATTATAAAGCGAAATCAAAATAGTCGTATAAATCAATATATTAGTATGAGAAAATAAAGCAAAAATGTATAATAATCTGCCTAAGATATAAACTACTATATTTCATTGTATTGTTTCGTAATTACTGGTAGAGGCTTGATTTAAATTATTGAAATGAAAAGTGAAGTTAAATGAATTTTGAGTGATATTTGAGTTGTTAGTATCTGATTTGAATTTCTTATTAGAAGTAGCAGCGTCGTCAATTGAGTCTGTGATTTGATTAGGAATTTTCCGTTTGTTGCTAATAGAGTCCTCGATATAGCCTTCGGCTACATCTGTTGACCGCCATCCACCTAAACGCTTAAGCGTTGTGATGTGGGCCCCTGCATCAGCTAATAACGTGGCGGACGTTCTTCGGAAACTATGTCCGCAATAAAGTTCGGCATCAGATAATTTTAAAAACAATGTTATTTCTCGAGGCATACTTCCGATTTTATTTTTGCGGATCACTTGTTCAATGCATTTTTCATTTCGATAGCATAGAAAAAAGTTCTTCCCAGTTGACTTTGGTGGTCTCAAATCCATATGTTTTAATGGTTTCAAAATATTTGCCTTCGACTGTGAAAGTTCTTTGAACGTGAGTTTTGGTATCGGGAATTGTCACTACCAGAACAGAATGAACTATTTTAACATCGTCTATCGTCATCTTGTATAATTCATCTCTCTGACAAGCCCCAGTAATACCAAAGATCAATGCAACCTATAAACAGAGTTAGTTTTTATATATTTATTCGCATTTAAACACAGAAAAATTGCTTTAAATATTTTAATTTTTTCGTATATTTATTAATTTTATAAATGAAAGATTGTTACCTTAATGCACAAATATTTGTTGTCAGAAGCTTCCGTGAGAAATTTATTAACATCATTTGTTGAAAAGACTTTTGCTTTTTTTGGTCTGTAGCCTGTATGCTTTATTTTCAAATAATTTAACAGTTTCACGTACTTGCTAATGTTAACATTATTTTCAATGTTTAACATTGATCTCAACATTGAGTATTTAGACCTCAAAGTTACAGAATTTAATGATTTAGATAGCTCAGAGAAATATGCCAATAATACTCTTTCATCAAACGATTTTGTCATTTTAGATTTTTACCTGGCGATAAATTCACTATAGCATTTCTCGTATATATGTCTAGATTTAGCAGGCAGCGTATTTTTCGTAGCAGCATTTGCAGTTTCTAATAATTCAGTCGGAATGTATTCACTGTCGTCACTGTCGTTACTACTCATTTTGATGAGTATACAATAATTCGAGCAATAAATTTATTAAATAGCACACGTGTTTACAAACCGGAGATGCAGGTAGAACTGACGAGTAGAGACAATACAATACAGTCGAGACGCTTGACCTTTCGAACGTTCACAGTATTTTGTTGATATTTAGGAGTGTGTACCAGTGAGGCGATTCTAAGTCTAAACACGAGTTTTAAATTTTTACGGGCTGACTTGGAGTATGACAGAGACAGACTTTAATTATTTTATTATAGCGTGAGTACAAAGAAATAGACGCTATAACATATCTGTATGTTTTTTTAATAAAAAATATTGTTTTTACAAATTTTTATTTTGCGCCCCCAGGGGCATGAAATATGCATTTTACGCTCGCAAAACATTTTAAATGCTTATTTTACGCCCACTGCATCAAAAATAACTATTAAGCACTTGGTGCTTCATGTCTTCTATAGATACGTGATTTTTATGTGCGCATGCATGTACATGTGTATGTTGAGATTTTAATGTTTATCCTTCTGGATTGTTTTATCGGCATTTTTACCTTTCTGAATTTTTATTGCGGCATTTTTAACTTTCCTTAATTTTGGTATTCACTATACTGTTTTTTTAGTATTCTTACCTTCTGAATACTTACTTACTTTCATTTTCTAATTTAAATTTTTATTTTTTGTTTACTCAATCCATTAGTTTATTTTTAAATGTTAAATATTTTACCGGTCTTTTTAACAGTTCGGCAAAATATTGTGACGAAATATCACAATTGTATATTACATTATCTGTTATAGCGTACCAGCGGCTGAGTATTGTGAAGTCATATTGGAGGAGTCCGGCCCGAGCACCGAACTCAACTACTATACATAGTTGGTTTTGTTTTGAATAAACATTTAAGTTACTTCTTTTTACATATTAAATCTTGAGTTGAAAACCTATTTCGAACCTATATCGTCTTCCGGGATAAGTTACTACAGTCCTAATATCGCACGGTTGTGGGAGTTGACCTGCACGTGGAGTATGCTGCACTAGCTGCCACCTATAGCGCATGCCTACCTCTAACGTTACAATATAATTCAGTAAATTAACTTGACGGTAAACTTGACTGTCAGTGAAAAGGTATTCACCTTTTTTACTCGCCTGCAAATTTGCTTTTCGGCAAAATTAGCCGCATCCCTAGGATCGATTTTTTGGGACTAAAATTGAAACATCTGTCATAGTTTTGGCCAAAGAATACCTCTATAAACTTTTAGTCAAATCCGTATCTATAGTGATCCATGGATTCTTCGTACCAGTAAAAAAGTGATTCGGCTTTTAAGCCGGATGCAAAGCATGTTCAGACCCATCATAGGCAATGTTACCAATTAAACCATTGGACATTGAATTTTCTTCTCACTACCTTATCTAGGAGTTTATGTTCTTCCTACTTTCAGACTTTCTCGCCTCTGCCTTCTATTACCTTCCTGGCTGCCCAACATTCAAAAATTCATTTGTTGGAACAACCACAATCAGCTTTCTTACCTTTTGAATTTCAAATAATTTTTTAATTTAAGTTAATTTACTAGACAACTGTAAGTTTTAAAGCTAGCGATAAACAATATTATTGGCAGCATGTTCGTATGGTCGATAAAATAAAATTTTATAATTGATAAAATACCGACTGATAAGCAAGTAAATATACTAAATTTTAAGATATTGTAATAAGTTTGATGCAGTTTATTAAAAAAATATTTATGTTTTTACTTATAAAATTACAGATATTACCAAACCAAGATGTTATTTTTCATGGAAAATTTCTGGATATTAGATTTACACATATCTTACGTAATTACAATATAAGTGATAAAATATTAACTATTCCGTTAACGTATATCATTAGATCATACAATTTAAGTAAGAATTCTATACATTTTGCATTCCCTGCTGCTTATCAATTTGAAGATAACGGACATTATTATATAGATGATATAACAAGTTCTGGAAAAAAAACAGTTATACCATGTTCGACCAATCGTCAGTGCGTTAAATTAAATGAGCTACAAATTACCTGGGTGAAACAGGCTTATGAACACTATTTATTACATTACATCAAATTGTGAGTATTATCTGAAATTTTAATTTAAGTGATGATATTTGAAGCTAAACATAATATTTATAAATTTAAATAAGTTAAATTTTTTAAAGAAATAAATTAAGATCACTCAACGGTTAAAATAGCTCCTCAATTACTAGTATACAGGGTGGAACGATTTCATTGCACAGGCTATATACCTTCCGTTAGATAGTGAAATTCTAAGAACCGGGTATCTTTCTCGTTTTTCGATCTGATAAGTAGTTCTCGAGTGATTAATTTTTAAAAGTTTATAAGATGAACCAATAAGTGGGCAACTACATCGGGCGGCAGAAGCGGCGACAAAGGTAGAAAGAAGAAGCGCGAAGAGGCAGGGACAATTGAAGCGCTAACTCATACCGCGACGCGTTTACTTATTTTAATATTTATTTGATAACAACTTTATCGAATTAAAAGATGAACACTATTAAAGATCTATCATTAAAGAATATCCATAAAATTTCATTATTAACAAATGTGATTTCGCTAACATCTAAGGATCCTAAAATTTAGAGAATCTACTAAAAGTGATACTTATAAACAAAGCATAATAACCGAAATGTTCTGGACTTTATTTTAAAGACATATCAATTCATAAATCGATATTTTTACAATCAAAGCGCTTCTTCATTACTTTAAAATACTGATGTTGTGGCTTTTTGGGTACGGAAAGCAGAAGCATAGAAACTTGTCTAGATTCTAAAGGCAGATCAATTAAAAAATTGATATTTTGTGAATCAAAGCGCCTTTTATTTACTTTGAAATACTAAAATCGTGGCTGGGGGGCTGAAAAAATAAAAGTACAGACACATGATTCATTTTAAATAAAATAAAAAATAGAAAATGATACAATTCCATTCAATGTATAAAAAGATGTGTTAATAAAATAATAATTACATTAGCTTGGGGTGCGTCGGTACATGGGTTGGGTGTGATTTTGAAATATATATATATATATATATAT